>JAUTDX010005029.1:0-39140 GCA_030844895.1 Ambrosia x helenae | reverse complement strand
CAAAGCCATTTTAATGACATGGCACTCAAAAGAGACATTTTCCTCATTGAGTGTGTCATGTGTCATCCCATGTGGCATTGAGATATTTTAGGAAAAAAATAATTTAAAAATAAAATTAGATTTTTCTCTCTTATGTTTTCTCCTATAATTTTTTAAACGTTAATATCTTTATATACGAGATTTTTTAAAGCAAAAAATTACACCAAATTAATGAGCGTTTTATTATCTTTCCAACGAGTACCATAGCGCTATATAAAAAACGGAGAAAAAAACGACTATTTTTTGTTGGGTTTTGTTCAAATAGGAAAAAAAAAACACAAGGTGTTCAGGTAAATCATTAATCATGTATAGGCAAGTCACTAATTATGTTCAAATCAGTAAATATGAATTTCTATTTTCAACATGCGTTAGCATTGGAGTTATACATTGTTTTAGGTTAGATATTAATATTAGAGTTATACATTGTTTAAGGTTAGGCGTTAATAATTGGAGATATATTTTTAATTGTTTTAGGTTAGCTGCTACCCGAAGCTTTCATGCATGTAACTGTAAAGCGCATCATTCTATTTCATATTATATTTTTCAACCCCGGGACGTTCCCCGGGTATAATCTAGTGCAACATAAAAGACACAATGAGATAACACTCTAAAAACTACAAGCTAAAAATCCAACAAATCGAAAACCTAAAAACTAAGATCGTAGGTTCGATAAGACAATTCCCAATGCCGCTTGAATGAGTTCAGTCGAGCTCCGTTTGATACCCTTCCAGCCTTCCTACGACTTCCTATTTTTTTCGCTGTGAGATTGTGTACATGTGGATTTGCAGATTTTGCTAAGTATTTAATTAATATGTAAGTTGTGTTTTGGGTTAATGTGTCTCACATGATTGGCAGATTATTCAACTCGCCAACCGTGATATACTTTGATGATCCATTGATCTTGCTTTATAAAATTTAGGTGTATGGAAATTCATATCATGATGCTGCTGATCATGTGCATTCAAGACAATTTGCATTTTAGGCAGTTGAACATGGGAATTACTTGACTTTTTCTTTTTTTGGTCATTGATCACTATCCAGTGATCATGTTTAGTGTAGAGTTTTATTGGTGTTCTCGTGTGGCTACTAAACAATGTCCCGTAGATGTAAGTACTGATCTCCAACGAAAGTGGGACGCAAGGGATCGCAATTACACCTACAGAATGTTGCATTGTGGCCATGTCTACACCTTTGTTGGTTAAGTTAATGAGACTTCATACAGTTTTATAGAGGTAGCTACCGGTATCCAGCCTAAATACCTTTGGCTAAAATGATTTCCCATTTTCTATGATAATATTGTCAGTTCAAACAGGTAGCGAACGGTATCCAATTATCCATCAAATGACATGATCCATGAACATGATATCATCAGCTAAAAGCTACAAATACTCATCATCAAGCAAACACATTTGCAACAAATTTGGACCTTGACAGTTGTATTATAAACATCAGGCACCCTTCTAGTTAATAATAATGTACCATGTACCAGATATGTTTTATATCATTGGTGTATGAATCAAATTTAATCATGTACAAATAACAGTTTGAAATCTTGCCTTATCTTAATCCTTCACCATTCTAAATAACTTATTCTCAAAACCACCACCTTGAAAATCCAGAAACACTGCTTTTATAAATTATAACTCTTGTGTTTCACTTATACATCTTCAAATCGAAATACGAAATCTTGATATTTCAACACTCTAAAACTTCCTAGCAATATTTAGTATTTCATAAGCATTGTAGTATATTGATTACTGTGATCTAAACTTGAAAGATAAGTTTGTACGCGATAGCATTTATGTAAATTGTCGCATGTCAGATTACTACAACATAAATTATACAGACCCCCTTTTGGGATGGATGCTGAAGTCTTTCGAACGCCCACCACCTTACTGCTATCAGCAAAAGCTATTGCTGCAAGGCATCATCTTTCACCCTTTCAACTACCACGTCATCCAATAGATACAGTTATAATTACAATGTCATGGTTTCTTGTTCATCGAGCGGAGAAACTCTATGTTGTGGACTTGTCATCACCCTTTGCTCATGACGTACGGGTTTAGTAGATAGCGAATCGTTTGGTTGAATGTTCTTCAGGTGGCGATATCTTCTTATCTGATGTTTTTGCCAAATACAATGTGATTAGAGACTTTAGTTAATGTTTGAGATTTGCTCATTTTGTTTGGGCATTTTTTTTAAAGAAATAAATATGTCTTCATCATTTCAAAAGTCCCACATCGGTAATGGAGAACAATAGAGGGTCCAGGCGTTATATAAATAAGGAGAGAAGCTAGTGTAGAACTCACTTACCTGGACGGGGTCAATGGGCGATCAAGAAGGTCCATGGCCTCGGTTGGTGACCTCCATTGCACTTAGGAGAGTTCCACATAAGTTCGCAGCCACACACTGCTGCGCCATAAGCGACTGTTTCATCAGCATTAATGCTCTTGCAAAGTTGTTTCCAATCAAACAATTCCCTCAGCATTTCTTGAACCTTAGGACAACACTTTACACATAACAGAGGGAATTCTACCAGCAAGATACCGGCAAAAAAAACCCAACCATACAGACAACACTTTACACACGAACTACAGCCCAAGAAATCCGAATTCCATCATCCCGACAGCTGAATCATAGTGACCCGCGATTGTATGTTTAAGGATACTTTAATGGTTATATTTAAAGGCAAGAACTCAACTTTTATATTACTGATTACTTTGAAAATTGCATACAACTCAAAGGGATAGAATCACTTAAAAGGGATAGAATCACTTAAACAGAAAAAGATTCTAACATAAACAACCTACGGACTCGGACTCTTCCTATCTATTCGAAACAGAAACAAAAAAACCTGTTCAATAATAAAACGGCTCCAAAGACTACATCTTGAGTTCTTGACTTGTTCAACGAGCATGGGCTGATATGGAAGTTCCGGTAGAATATACACAAGGAAGCATGACCCAATAACCATTGGTAGGCTTGACCAATGGTCTGCATTCATATACCAGATGCCAGTGTCTTAACGCAGATGGTCTCTACGACTCTACCTAAAACTAAGGCATTGCTGCAACCGACTCGAAACCAACAAACATGTCCTCCTACACAGATGCTTGGATATCGGCTTTATAAATAGTATCTAGAGTCTAGACATCTAAATTTTTAATCTTACGGTGTCTATGATCTTATTGTCGGCTACGCAGGTATATCCATCAAACTATATAATCAGTTAAAGCGTTAAACGCTACAATCAAACACATTCGCAACACATTTCTACCATAAACGCCGTATTAACTATTATGAACACTATAAACAATCGAATTCATCTACAACAAGCAACATGATCACAACCAAATATAAACACTATAACACTTACAACTTACTTAACCTCTTCTAACAACAATCATCGTCATTTTCGACCCCATAACCGTCACATTCTGCACTCTAACCACCTCGGACCGCCTAAACAATCTCAACACCTCCCTCACACCATTCTCCCCACACACCTCCACACACACAACAACCACACCCCCAACCCTAACAACCCTCTCCAATTCCCCAACATACCGCCCGGGAAACAACGCCTGATCCAAATTCCCACTAAACCCTAAATCAAAAACCCGATCAAAAAACGGCAAATTATGCGGATCACCGCGGTTAACCAACGGAGGCGAATCAACAACTTCCACACCAATCACATCCACCAAACCGATCTCTTTCAACGCCATTACCCCTTGGCCACCACCAGCTGATAATATTAATGCTTGAGTTTGGTTATTAATAAGTTTTAGGGTTTGTAAGTGGGTGAAGAGGGTGGTGAATGAACGGACGTGATTGTGCCACGTGTTGGTGGACCAGAGACGGTGGGTTTTGGAATGGACGGTGGTGATGGGACGGTGGGCGGCTGAGCAGGATGATTTGGGGTGGGGTTTGAAGGAAGGGTGGGTGAGGCAGGTTTGGGGAGGGGGTTGGAGAAGGAAGGTGAGAAGGAGGGTTAAGGTTGATATGGTAATTGATAGGTAGGAGATTTTGGTTAGGAAGGTTTGGATGTGTTTCTCCATTGTTGTTACAGGTTATGGTTAGGGTTTGTTGATGTAGTGAAGAAGGAAGATGATTGGGACCTTCTCAACTATGAGTTGTTAAAATTTCACTTTTTGAGGGGTTTCTTGTTTTAAACCGTCTACTCACCATCAATTAGCCAGGCTTTTTACTAGTTTAAAGTCTCTTAGACCATTAGGCGTGGGGCTCGGCATGGGGCCGGCAAGGCCCGGCAAACACCGCCCCCTTGGGGCGACAGCGGCATGGCCGGCAACCCTTTGCCGTGCCTTGTGATTGATGGGTTGAGGATGAAGCTGGAGAGAAGGAGATCAGCCACCACACCCTTGGCCCAACATGAGAAGCTCCGGCAACGTTGCCGGTGACGTGGATGCAGAGGTGGCGGTCCGGCGTCAATGCCGGACCTCAACCACACCCACCGGTCTTATGAAACATCAGACCTTTTAATAATTCAGCGTTTATTAACGCAAAAGTGGCCAAAAAACCCCTTAATTATTTTCTTTTTTTAATAGCTTGGGTATAATAAGCATAATCAGTTATGTTCTTTGAGACAACTATTTATGTACTTTGAGATAGACGTTTCTCCTCGTTAGAGTATTGTTATACCTTATACATAGATCTCTCATTATTAGATTGTAATCGATATGTTTGCTAGTATTTACAAATTATGAGTGGCACTTAATGATATGGGTTAACAGGAGTAATCGGCCATATATTATATCAAAGACCCAACTTAAAATGGTTTTAACTTTCAGTGATATAAAGATGATTTTCATAGCAGTCTTCAGTTACTTTCGCTTTGTTTACGAGTTACAAGGTCATATGGATACAAAAATAAAAGGTTGCTAGCTCGTACAATTTAATACATTGAAATGATTGTGTCTAGCGTATTTAATAAATGAGATATGATTGAGTAGCACTAAGATAATTTTTTATCATCTAACCATCGTGATCGATTTTATGTCCTACACATAAGATTGATGTACATGTGGATCCCGTATAAGTAGAGATATACTCGACTAACAAGAGATGTTAAATTCATTACAATTCAAATGGTTATTAATGTGATCTCATTTGTTGTGATTGAGTTTTCTTTTAATTTGAGGACAAAATAGTCAATAAAAGAAGTTGAAGGTGCTGATTGAGAAAGGTAGAAGTAATAGTAAACATATCTGAGAGCCAGGATAAAAAAATAAAAAAACGCCGTTGCCGGGGATCGAACCCGGGTCACCCGCGTGACAGGCGGGAATACTTACCACTATACTACAACGACTTATTTGTTAAGTTTCCTTATGACCATTTCTTGTTATGTGCAAGTGTGCAACCTATTGTTAAAAACAATTGATCTTATATATATCATTCTTAAATCGAATTGAGCCATAAAAAATCATAGATCATGAACTAAACAATATTTCTTCTCGATATTGTATGGACATACATTATGCTGGTTAGTGCTCACGGCTAGTAATCAAGTTATTATTTTAGTTGTAGGAAGAGCTGATTATTAAAAAAAATAATGTGTATTTTGATGTCATACTAATTATTAGCATTAAATCATTCACAAAATGAAGTGGCGGATTAAAATCTTTGGTGAACATTTGGTTTATTATAATTGGTAATTCATGACACCCGTCTTAAAGGGACATACATGGTTACAGTGTTCCTAGTTATAGCAAAGGACTAGAACAAATTCAATAGCATGTATTTGGTTTTAGACATCTGAGCCTTGGGATCATACATAATATGGTAGTAATGCAAATAACTATATTCAAATTGTTATATTACAATCACCAATAATATCGCTATATAATTAGTATAGGATAATTGTAATATTGCTCTAAAGTAACTATGTGTACGAGTTAGATCAGAGGATATAGTTGCATAATTACACTAGTTATATAGTTACTTTAGATTAGTTATATATACACAGTGGCGCAGCTTACTTGGGGCGGGGAGGGGCGGCCGACCCCCCCGGATTTTCGCGCAGAAGTTCCGATTATATAGTATCCGTATAGAAAATTTTGAAAATATAGGGTATCGACACCCCGAAACTGGTTTTCGACCCCCTGAAACTAGTGACTTCCGAACCCCCGGTGACTTCCGACCCCCGAACCTTCGGGTCAAGCTTCGCCACTGTATATAGATTATTTTATACACGTAGTTAGCACTAAATAAATGAACATAAAACAAACGACAACAACCAACAACAACCATACTTAGTAAATACCAATCCACAACAAAGTTATTAGTAAGGTGCGAGAGGATGATATGTAGGCAAATAGAGTGACTGTTTTCGTTGAGGACCGTAGCCCCAAAGTCAAATGAACATAAACAAACAGAAAACTAAGCGCCAGAAACGTAATTGAATGAATTAATAGGCCACGTACGCGCTTAATTAAATCAATAAGAATATGTGTTCATGTTTGATCGTTGGTTAAATTAAATGGAAAGAAGACAATTGTCCGGTTCATGAAATATCTAATTCGTTTAAATGCCTATATAATTACCTTTCTCCTAACACAAAATGATCACTTATATATTTATTGTTATATCATATCAAATTATCATTTGACGTATTATTAACAAGAAAATAACAATCTTTATTAAAAATATTTCTTATATTCGTTTAAATAAAGAAAAACAACTATTATATATCTGTAGTATCTTATATAAAAATAATTATTGATCGGACTTAGAAGCTTTATCCCTAATAATAAGGAATATCTAAACAATTTAACATGTATATCTTTATCTAGTCCCACAATATGGTAACTTGGTACGCAATCATATAGTTTCATTTATATATCTCTCTCCATACACACTACTAACATCATAAAATAAATTGCTTCTTTTTCATTTGATCAGTATTTGTTTTAATAATCCTGAAATTATATCGAAATATGGGTTCTGAGTTTTTGAGGATTAAACGCATTCTTGATCAGATTCATGAAACAGAAGAAGAAAAAAGAATGATTTGTGAGGTTTTAAGGATCAAAGGCATTCTGATAACGGTGGATATAAATCTGAATGTGTGTTGGGTGACTTATTATTGAAGCTGAAACAAATGGTGGTATCTATGAAGGTTCTCGAGGTATCGATGATTGGAGCGAGTGTGAGCAGCCTTATGAGTCATGCATCAAAAGATATTAGGCGGATCGCTAGGATGCTTGTGCGAGCATGGAGACAAATGGCTGATGAGTGGGTGGTTGTTAATGATAATATGCATGGTGTTCAAGAAAAAGAATGTGTTGGATCAAATAAGAAAGCACCAATAAAACCTTCAGTGTTGCCAACAAGGGCTACTATGACTAGTGGACACAAAGTTGAAGTGAGAAAGAGAAAGGAAAAAGAACCAAAGTTGCAACGTAAGAAACGATTAAACATGGTTGTGTTGGAGAAACGATCAATGGCTGTGGATCGTCGGAAGCCTTGTGCTTCTGTTGAGACAATGAAAGTGCAACAGCCGACAAAAATCTGTTGTTCCGTTCATGAGTTTGGACAATAAAAGCGATGAAGAGAAACTTGAAGCCGCAAAGAGAAAGTTGCAAGAATCTTATAAGGAAGCAATGGACAACAAGAGACAGAGAAGAATACAAGTGATCGAGTTGCCTGACATGTTGAGGCTTGGTTTGGTTCCTAAACATCAAGAGAGCAGGTTTGGCAAGCACAACAGCCATCGTATTGGCTTGGTACGATAAACACTAGGTTACACGGCCGAATGAGATATTGTTCATGTATTGTTTTTGTCATGGAACGTGCCATGGGGTTAACTGATTTTAATTATGAATATTTGTGTGGGATTGCATGGTATGTTTAGAATGATAAATATTAGAATGATATATTATTTATGAACATATTATCTTACGCGCGTCTTACACTCTTATGATATGATTAAGTTGACTTGTGCAAATTAAGCAGTTGTTTTGTTAAATGTTTCTGTGTTTTACGTTTGAGATAATTAATTTGTTTGTTTTATATAAACATTAATAAACTAGACTTTGTTTAAGAAGTTGAATCATTATTATCTGTGCATTTAGCAATGGTGTATTATTAGGATTCCAAACTTTATGGTGGCTTCAATTTCAAAGGAGACTACAGGGGTGCTTGGATATCGACTTTAGAAATAGTATCTAGAGGCTAGACATCAAGTATATATATACTTAGTTTTTAATCTTATGGTGTCAATGATATTATTGTTGGCTCAACCAAACACATTTGGAACGCATTTCTACTATAAATGTCATCTACAAGACTACAAGAAGCAGCATGATGACAACCAAAATAATACATACAAGCAAATTACCTCCAAACATTTCAAGACCCCGATTCACCTCTTCTAACAACAATCATCGTCATTTTCGATCCCATAAACTTTCGGAAAGAATAATTTTAGGAAACAATAATCAGACCCCAAGAGCCAAAATGGAAATTTCTAATAACAGGTTGCGAATTTGAAAATAAAGGTAGTAATAAAAATAATCGCCGTTGCCGGGGATCGAACCCGGGTCACCCGCGTGACAGCGGGAATACTTACCACTATACTACAACGACTTGTTTGATTCTTTTCTACAAAACCTGTTTATTTCCTACTTCGATCCTGTGCTTAAAAGTATATGATTTTAAGCATTAAAAATATTAAGTACCATGTAGTCATATACTATTGATATCATATATCATTGGTGCATGAATATAACTTAGCCATAAACATAGGTACTGTTAAAAATATACAAGAACATATTTCACTTTTATACATACTTGACTCTTATACACTTTATTGTTTTATTGTTGCATAATACATGATGGACTTTGGATTGGATTGGATTGGCATGGATTACTAAGGAGCTGATGGGCTTAGGAAGGAGTGCAGCTGGATTGGGCTTAGTAGAAGACTCAGAGAATACGGCCCAGCTGATGGCCTGATGGCCCAGATACATTTTAGTCGAAATGTGTGGATTGCCACGTTGGCAATCCCCACACCTGAATAGACGGCTCAGATGATAACTATTTGTGTTTTCTCCTGATTGATCCAACGGCGTATGTTGGCTCGGGTGTGTTTCTACCCGAGCCTGGCTACTGGCTATAAAAGCTTTCCTTCTCGTCATTGTTCCAGTTTTGATAGCTTTTCTTTTTTGTTATTATTTTGTCTCTCACATTACTCAGAGCGATTAAAGTTTCTGCACTTATTCATCTCGAATAAGTGCTAAGAGTTGTTTGTAATCCAGTCTTGTTCTTGAGTCTGTTGTGTTTAGAGATTCTTTGTGATTCCAGTAGTTGTTTGATATTGGTTAAGACTTTAATAAAAGTGTATTTTAGTTCTTTGATTGATCTTTATTTCTGGTCTCATACCATTTGACAGGTACATCATGAACTAAACAACAATTCTTCTCTATGGAGATACATTATGTTGGTTAGTGCTCATGGCTAGTAATCAAGTTATTATTTTTGCTTTATTTAAGAGCTGATTATTAAAAATTAATGTTTATTTTCATGTCACACTTATTAGCATTAAATCATTCAAAAAGTGAAGTGGCAGATTAATATACTTGGGGAACACTTATGATGGTTGATTACAATTAATAATTCATGACACCCATTGGGTTGGTGGCCCAATGGTAGAAGCAAAGCTTCTAGAAACACCTAAGGGGGAGGTCATGGGTTCAAGTCCCATAAGGAGAAGAAATTTGCCGTTAAAAAAAAAAATAATTCATGACACCCCTCTTAAGGGACATACTTGGTTACAATGTTCCTAGTTATAGCAATGGACGAGAACAAATTAAAAAAAAAGAGTCGTGACACATGTATTTGCTTTCAGACATGTCTGCATTCGGGATAATATATGATATGGTTGTAATTAGAATGATTTTTTCCAATTTCCTACGATGATATATGTCGTCTAAACCATCCACGATAATGAATATATATACCACTGGTGGCGCAAAGCATACAAACGCTCAGAGTTGAACGTGAAACATCATTGACATGCTCTTTCAGATGTCACGAGTTTTCTAGATGACTTTTCTTTTGTAAAATGATAAAGGAAACAATTCTCGCACATGTGTTGTAATGTCATGACATCCAACAATGTTGAGTACTAAAACACATTGTGTTTGTATGCACGACATCAACCATTTAACGGTGTTAGTTAGGGAGTTACCATTATCATTCGGTTAGTTAAGTTAGTTGTGTATAGGTACCCAAAATCCTGTTGTAATTTATATGTTCAATTTCATTAGCAATATGCGGAAACTCTGTTCAAGTTCATTGACCCTTACACACCCAAACCAATACCCCACAATTGGACATACTCTGTTGAAGAAGGTAATTCAATCAAGTGACCGTTAGTACACGTGTGCATGTGTGTGCATGGATGATTCGAAAGTCTGCATGAATAAGTCAAGCTTCAGAGTTTGTTCAAGTTGTTCAGTTATTTTCTCTATGTTTCCGAGTCTTTAGTTATTCCTGATTTCCAGTTTTAGTTTGTTAGCTTTCTGAAGGAGGGAGAATAGGTTGGAGATTACTTGTCAAAAGTCATGAAGATCGTCAGTCAACAAAGAGCCTATGGTGAAATTATTACTGATCAGAAAGTTGTGGAGAAGGTCCTGAGAAGTTTGCCTGTGAAGTGGGATCATGTTGTAGCAGCCATTGAGGAATCTAAAGATCTCAGTGTGCTTACATTTGATCAATTGATGGGATCACTGCAGTCTCATGAAGCAAGGGTCAATAGAGGTGGAGAAAATGTGGCTGAAGAACAAGTGTTGCAAGCCAAAGAAGATGATACTAGCCTCTTTATGAGAGGAAGAGGACGTGGCTCTTTCAGGAGTAGAGGACGTGGTAGAGGAAGAGGAACTGGCAGAGGTAAGGGAAGCATCCAGTGCTATAATTGTAATAAGTTTGGCCATGTTAGCAGGGATTGCTGGTCTGAAGCACAAGCATCACCTGCTATTGGAGATGATAATGAAGATGAAGAAGGGCAATTGTTTATGGCCATACAGGATGATGAGCAGCATGCATTGATGGCTTCCAAAACTGGGGGTAGGCCATCCACTATCTGGTTCCTTGATAGTGGATGCTCTAACCATATGACTGGCCAGCTCTCCTTGTTTAAAAGAGTGGATAAAACTTCCACCATGTCAGTTAGAATGGGCAATGGCAAAACAATTAATGTTCAAGGTAAGGGACCCATTAAGTTAGAAGTTGCAGGAGGCAAGTTCAAGACCTTAGAAGATGTGCAGTACTCTCCTGATCTTGGATACAATCTCCTGAGTGTTGGGCAGTTAATGAAGACAGGACACAGGCTGGTATTTGATGATGGTGCCTGCATAGTTACCAAGAAGGAAACGGGTGAAAAGGTATGCATGATCCCTGTTGCTAGTAACAATACATTCCCACTTGATGTTTCTAATGCAAATAATGTTGCATTTGCCACAATTGTGGATGAATCATACATGTGGCATTTGAGATTTGGCCATCTAAATGAAAGAAGCCTGCACAGTTTGAGCACCAAACAGTTGGTGTATGGGTTACCAAAAATTAGAAATTGGAATGTTTGTGAAGGGTGTGTTAGTGGAAAAATGTCAAGGGCTCCTTTCCTGTCACAAGGAAGTAGAGCAACTGAGGTACTCGATCTTGTACATGCTGATGTGTGTGGATCAATGTCTACAAAATCATTGGGAGGTAGTAGATACTTTCTGCTGTTTACTGATGATGTGAGCAGAATGACCTGGGTGTACTTTCTGCAAGAAAAGAGTGAAGTGTATGAGAAGTTCAAGCTGTTCAAAGCCAAAGTAGAGACTGAAGCAGGCAAGAAGATCAAGGCTTTCAGGACTGATAGAGGGGGTGAATTTTGCTCAAAAGAGTTCATGTCATTCTGTGAGCAAGAAGGTATAAGGAGGGACTTAACACCTCCTTATACACCTGAACACAATGGAGTTTCTGAGAGGAAGAACAGAACTGTGGTGGAAATGGCTCTTAGCATGTTGCATGAAAAGAATTTACGTAATGTTTTCTGGGGTGAAGCAGTTGCTACTGCTGTCTATCTCAGGAATTTTTCACCTACCAAGGCACTAGATGAGGCAACTCCATTTCAGGTATGGTACAATCACATCCCCTCAGTTCATCATTTGAAAGTATTTGGTTGTGTTGCATACAGCTTGATCCCTAAACAACAAAGAAGAAAGATGGAACAAAAGGCTTGCAGATGTATCTTTGTTGGTTATTCATCTCAGTCCAGAGCATACAAACTGTATGATCCAGTTAAAAGAAGAGTCATTACTAGCAGGAATGTGGTGTTTGATGAACAAGCAAAGTGGAGTGATAAGAAAGATGATAAGTTCTCTCTTCCAGCTGAATTTGTCAATGTTTGGGAAGAAGAAGGGAGTGAAGACAACAACAATGAATCCATTGAAGGCAACAACAATGAAGAGACTGTAGAGACTGTGTCTCAAGAAGACTCTCAAACAAGTGGAGATGGATCTAGTGACAGCAGCAGCAGTGGAAACACTAAGACAAGGTCACTCAATCAGTTGTATCAGGAGACTGTGCCATTAAACAATGATCAAGTACAAGAGCTGTATGAATGTCAACTGGTTCTTTCCTGTCTAGAACCCAAGACTTATGAAGAAGCTGCACAAAGCCCACACTGGAATGCAGCTATGAAGCAAGAATTGCAGGCTTTGGAAGAGCACAAGACTTGGTCTCTAGTTGACTTACCACATGGTCAACAAGCTATTGGGCTAAAATGGGTATTCAAAGTCAAGTTGGATGCCAGTGGAGAGATAAAGAAGTACAAGGCTCGAATTGTTGCAAAAGGCTATGCTTAAGAATATGGCATCAATTATGAGGAAACATTTGCTCCTGTGGCCAGGTTTGAAACTATTCGTGTAATTTTATCTTTGGCTGCACAACAAGGTTGGAGTATCTTTCAATTAGATGTTAAATCTGCATTCTTAAATGGGTCAATGCAAGAAGAAGTGTATGTGTCACAGCCACCTGGTTTTGAAATTGAAGGGGATGAGCACAAAGTTTACAGGCTTCACAAGGCCCTCTATGGTCTTAAGCAGTCACCTAAAGCCTGGTATGATTGTATTAATTCTTATTTACAATGCAATTCATATTTAAGGTTAACAAGTGAGCCAACAGTATTTGTTAAGAAATCTGTGAAAGGTGAGGTAATTATCATTTGCATTTATGTTGATGATATTATCTATACAAGCTCCTCTCAATCTCTGCTAGAAGAATTCAAGGCAAGTATGATCAGTAAGTTTGATATGACTGATCTTGGGAAGTTGTCATACTTTCTGGGATTAGAAATTCATCAAACCAAGAGAGGTGTGTTTGTTTCTCAAAAGAAGTATGCAATTGAGTTACTAAAGAGATTTGGTATGTGGAGGTGTAAAGGGGCAGTAACACCAATGAACAAAAGGGAGAAACTACAAGGAGGTGAAGGTGCTGAAACTGATGGTACTAAGTTCAGAAGTTTGGTTGGAGGTCTGTTGTATTTGACCCATTCCAGACCTGAGTTGGCATTTTCTGTTGGCTTTATCACAAGATATATGCAAACTCCTACTGTCAAACACTATGGAATAGCAAAAAGAATTCTGAGATATGTTGCAGCTACACTTGAGTATGGAATTTGGTATGAAAGAGGTCTGGATGTAAAGCTAATTGGATTCTCTGACAGTGATTGGGCAGCCTCCTTGGATGATAGAAAGAGCATCTCTGCATATGTATTCTCTGTTGGAAGCAGTGTAGTATCCTGGAGTTCAAGAAAACAGCAGGTTGTGGCTCTCTCATCTACTGAAGCTGAATACATCTCAGCAAATGGAGCAGCCTGCCAAGCAGTATGGATGAGGCAGTTGCTCAGTGAACTTGGATACAAGCAAGAGAAGCCTACTGAGATTTATTGTGACAATGTGGCTGCAATCTTCTTATCAAAGAATGCTGCATTGCACAGTCGAAGCAAGCATATAGACATCAAGTTTCATTACATTAAAAGTCCTGTTGAAACAAAGCAGATTGAGTTGAAGGCATGTAAGACTCAAGAACAGTTTGCTGATATGTTTACTAAGCCTCTGGGTCCAGATCAGTTCAAGTACTTAAGAGAAGCTCTAGGAGTTCGAATGATTGAATTAAAGGAGGGTGTTGAAGAAGGTAATTCAATCAAGTGACCGTTAGTACACGTGTGCATGTGTGTGCGTGGATGATTCGAAAGTCTGCATGAATAAGTCAAGCTTCAGAGTTTGTTCAAGTTGTTCAGTTATTTTCTCTATGTTTCCGAGTCTTTAGTTATTCCTGATTTCCAGTTTTAGTTTGTTAGCTTTCTGATTTAGTCATTGTTACCGTTTGATTGTAACCCTATATAAGGCCTTGTTTCTCATTGAATAAGAATCATCCACATTCAAAGCATTTCTTTATTGATTATTATCTTGGTTGCTCTAACATACTCATCTTATTTATTTATTTAATTTTGTAACTTTCTGAAAATGCAATAACGATACGCGTAGTATCCATACACCTAAAGCTGCATATACCTTCAAACAAATGAAGTTATAGGAATATAATTTATAAAATATGTTGTTATGATATTTGGTTGTTGTATGTTTCTGGATAGACCACAACTACACCATGAAGAACCTATACAGGCAATCACCACATACATATCATATGACATATCTTTATTGAATAAAATGGGTTGTTTTAAAACCGAAGAAAATGCTTTTTATGTTTCACTGTTTCTATGTTGAGGAGAGATTTCAAAGTTTGGAACTGTGAAAAGTGGTTGTCACCATTGAGATAGCGAATTCGCCTATTGTGTAGAAGACCAAAAATATGTTATTTGGATATACAACCTCATTGCGAGGCATCATCATCTTTCACCCTATGAATATACCACCTTATATGAGATCGATCCATTGGATACGTTTACAGTTACAATGCCATTAGTTCTCGTTCATTAGGTGGAGAAGCTCTATGTTGTGGACTTGAAAACAGTAATATTCACAAGGATATTTGACAATGACTTAGATAGGTTAGAGTCCCACATCGATAATGAGAGAAAAATAGGTGGTGAGGGTGTTGTAAAAATAGGGAAAGAAGTCATTGTAGAACTCACTTACCTGGACGGGGTCAATGGGCGATCAAGAATGTCCATGGCCTAGGTTGGTGACCTCCATTGCACTTAGGAGGGGTGTCCGCCTAAGGTCGGCCCGAGTGGTCGAGCCTACGTCATAATTTGTGGCAGTGGAGGCCTGCGTTCGCGCGGCCTCTACACAATTAGGGGTGTAAACGAGCCGAGCCGAGCCCGAGCCTGACTGGGCTCGGCTCGGGCTCGTTAAGGTTTTGTGAAGCTCGAGCTCGAGCTCGGCTCGCTTCGAGCCTACAATCTTGAGCTCGAGCTCGGCTCGCTAGCAAAATCCAAAGCTCGAGCTCGGCTCGGCTCGAGGTGATTTGAGAATCTCAAACGAGCTCAAAAGCTCGACTCGAGCTCGCAAAAGCTCGGCTATAACTTAGGCTCACGAGCCCAATCGTTAAGGCTATAACTTAGGCTCGGCTGTAACTTAGGCTCGGGCTCGGGTTCGGGCTCTAGCTCGTTAAGGCTCGATTAGGCTCGCGAGCCCAATCGAGCTTTGTATCTAGGGCTCGAGCTCGGGCTCGATAACTAAACGAGCCATATTTCAGGCTCGGGCTCGGGCTCGGGCTCGTTAAGGCTCGGCTCGTTCGAGCTTTTTACCGAGCCGATCACGAGCCGATCTCGAGCCGCTAGGTGTCATTTACACCCCTAGTTGTGGATGAATTTTAAAGTAAAGAACTCTTTATTTTCTGGTTTGGTGTATATGCATATTTAGTTTTGTTTAACACAATATTCTAGTTCAAACTTATGTCTTCCGGAAGAAAACAATTTGTGTTAATTTTAGTGATGTCTCTCTTTTCAACTTGGGTATAGTCTAAATCCCACTTCGCTAGACACTTCCATTAGCATTGCTATCGGTGAGATTTAGTGTCGTTGGTTCACCAACTATTTGTACAGATGGGCAGATGGCAGTGGCGGACTTAGTTTATGGGTTGTACTTCTTTCCAGTGGCAAAGCTTGACCCGAAACTTCCGGGGGTCGGAAATCACTAGTTTGGGGGGGTTGAAACCGTATATACCAAAAAATTTCTATACGAATACTATATAATCGGAACTTCTGAGCGAAAATTCAAGGGGGGGGGGGGGGGTGGTGGCCGCCCCTCCCTGCCTCTTAAGAGCTGCGCCATTGCTTATTTCAATGTGTTATTGGCATTTGTACTCATTACTAATGAACAAGTCGAGTTAACTCAAGTGTTATTCGTCTCTAATTAATCTTTTTTGCATTTGTACTCATTACTAATGAACAAGTCGATTTAACTTGAGTGTTATTCGTCTCTTAAGTAATCTTTTTTGACCCGCGTAAAAACTGACCCGAAACTTAAGTCATCCACTTTGACACTTCCACTCGTAAAGGTTGGTTTACATTTTTTCACCATGCTTATGATATTTATGTGTTTTCTTTTTCCAACAGGTCCCCACATTTATAATTCATGCTAAATGACTCTGCGAGTGATCGAGCCTCCATATCATATTTCAGGTTCGATTTTGATCATCATTATGAATCTGTATCTACCAAATAGCAGTGACATAGTCTTATAAAACATAAATAACCAAACGCGTTAGAACACGATGGTGGTTCTCTTTTTGATATTCAAAGCACATCTTAATTCCCCAAAACAAGCACTTTATTTGTCCAATCTTTCTGTATATATTTAAGCATATGTGTGAACAATGTAATTGGTACTTCAACTACCCATTACTATGAGCGGTTAAGCAATAAAATAAGTAAAGCCTAAAACCATTTTTGAGGTATACCAGCAGTTCTCGGCATTCTTCTTCAAAGGATGGATGTCTTGACCAGCAGCCTATAAAATCCGAACCAACACGTTTGTCTGGAAATACTTTTAATCAGCATATAGTAAAAAATAAATAAATAAATATCAACTTAGCCTTCCAAATGTATGAGTTGTAATTAATTTTTCTGACATGTTTACAAATAGTGTGTTAAAAATAATCGCCGTTGCCGGGGATCGAACCCGGGTCACCCGCGTGACAGGCGGGAATACTTACCACTATACTACAACGACTTTGTTGATGATAGCAGTTACTAAAATAAATTAAGAAAAGAAAACTAGACTTTGGTTTTAGACTGCTTTTATTATTAGAACTAAAATAATCATAGTAATAAAAGAAGGTACAGAAATGTTTTTCAAATTATGCATATAGATAAATTCAGAATTATCATTTTCGTTAAGAGCTATTAATATATGATTATAGTTAAACCGGTTGGTCAGGTAAAAATGTTTAAACGGGCCTTTACGACAAGGATGATCAGCTAAGCACCTAACATAACTGCCATCTTCCTGCTGATGGTAATGTAATGCCTTAGCAGTCCTCTTCCATTTGAACTTGATATATTAGTTTACACTTGATAACATTCTTGGAATTGTACTCACTGTCACATTATCACATTATGTGTTATGAACATCTCATTACTTTACAAAGATTAGATAAAAAAAGTCTCATAAGTTTAAGTTTGTTTTCATCGCATATGCTTCATCCTCTCAACTCAGCATGTTAGAAGAGATCATATGGATACACAAACATTACAATGTCATGGTTTCTCGTCCATCGTGTGGACATGTCATTGTCCTTTGCTTATTAGGGGCTTCAGTAGAAAGCAAATCGTTTGGTTCAATGTTCTTCAGGTGGCAACAGTTTTTTTTTTTTTTTTTTTTTGTTGCCAAATACACTGGGATTAGAGGCTTTAGGTTGAGTTTGAGATTAAATTGTGAATTGTGGCGATGGGAAGACGGTAAACATTACAAGGAGATTTGCTCATTTATTACAAAGGAAAAACAGGTGGCTTCATTAGTTCAGAGTCCCATATCGGTAATAGGAGAATAATTAGATGATGGGGTGTGTTATATAAATAGGGAGAGAAGCCATTGTAGAACTCACTTACCTGGACGGGGTCAATGGGCGATCAAGAAGGTCCATGGCCTAGGTTGGTGACCTCCATTGCACTTAGGAGGGGTGACCGTCTAAGTTCCGCCCAAGTGGTCTAGCCTACGTCATAATTTGTGGCAGTGGAGGCCTGTGTTTGCGTGGCCTCTACACAATTTCTTAGTTTTAAGTACCTTTTTTAATTGTACGATTACTCATGGACCATTTAATCATATCCATATTCACAAGGCAATATTTCCTATACATTTAAAAATTAAGTACCTTTTTTAATTGTACGATTACTCATGGACCATTTAATCATATCCATATTCACAAGGCAATATTTCCTATACATTTAAAAATATATATAAATGGGTTAAACGGGCTACCTTGAACCTCTCGTGCTAATGTGTTCACGATTTCAACATGAAATTGACTCAAAGCCGTTTAGACTAAACCCAAACTCATGAATTTCACGTTTGGTTGGTGTTTCTCATGTCATGTTAAAAATTCACCCCTAGTTCATGTTTGATCCACCATATGTACCCAAGTTGTTTTGAATCGTTACGATCCGCCGATCTTTTTTTGCCAACACTGTTTCTACATGTTCTTTTTGCCAACTCTATGTTTGTACATGTATAATCACTCTTCTAATGGGGATCAATAGAGGTGAACTCTGTGAAAAATATTAATACTTCTCATACTTCTAGCATTATGAATTCCGCATTTAACAATCATGAGCATTCTGATAATCAAACAGAAGTTTTATATGTAGATTACAATACATAAAACAAACTCAAACTCAACACATATAGAACATTAATACTGTTTCATTATAATTTCCGACGATAGACACTTCTATTCGGCTTATCTGGTTGTATATATGTAAGCATGTATGTTAACAATGTAATTACTTTAATAATTAACTCGTAGTTAAAGTTTGTAGTGATATTTAAGCAGCCTCTTGGATATACTTGTTATGGGTGTTGATTTCAAAGAGAGAAAAAAACAACACAAAAAAACAGATGATGGATTTGCCGCAAATTAATTGGGAATCTTGTCTTGTACCAAAAATTTCTATGATGGTTTTGAATAGTGAACTTGATTTGTATGTTTTCATGATGCACATCGATTGTTTAAGTTTAATGAGAATAGCCTTTAAGCGAAATTAACTGAATTCGCTAGTAGCCCCTGAGCGAAATGCATAGATGTGCTAAGGTTAATAGTGCAAGTGGGTTATCAAAACTACCTAGTATGAAAAAATTTCGCAACAAGAACGACAACACTTATATTCTACATTGTTATTATAAGGACACACATTTTTTAGATATACTAAAGCAAAATCTAACGGGCTTATTTTGACACCATAGGCAAATCTCACATTCGTCAATGATATAAGAAATGTTGGACCATGAACGCGTTTTTGACGCATTCAATCTGAATGAGAGAACTCCTTGTTGGTGAATAATTTAAATTTTGAACTCATAGTCATAATATTAATGTGTTATAACTATTGTCAGTGCCTTTGGAGTGCATTGGGGCTTTGGAAAAATCGCAAATTTTGAATGATCAAAAATGACAAAAGCAAAACGATTAGAGACATCACTATCATGGCTTGGCTTGGTACACCAATGCCTGCCTTTTCTTTTACATATTAACATTATTTATTTAATGAACACATATCAATAGAGTAAATTGCTCAGATGCTCTCTAGTCCTATATTTCACCCATAGTCTTCACTTTTCAGGTTGTATCCCTATGGTATACAAGCGAGTAACGCTAGTACGTGCTTAATGGCGGATCTTAAACGTAAAACTTAATAGAGCCGGACTCAATCTGATGGGGCTGGACTTCACACATATTTTTTTTTCTTGGAAGTTTTCGGTAAATTTACACTACGAAACGAATGGTTGGGCCGGGGCCCGGTCGGCGTGTATGAAGATCCGCCAATGTACGTGCTCCCGAGCATGGATTGCCGTTAGTTTTTCTAGTCAACTTCATGTAAAATGACTAAGCTACCTTTACTATTAAAAATAAAAATTTAAACAATATAAAGAAATATAAATAATAGAAAAATGAAAAAATGAAATATAAAATAAACTACATTATATTAATTTAGTGGGTCCATACACTACCCAATCACTTATGCTGTGTTCCCGAGTTTAAAAACTGAAAGAAAAGAAGGGAAAGGTAATTAATAATCGAAAAGAAAGCGAGGGGAAATGAAATGTAATTTGGTTATATGCGACAACATTTTGTTATGTAAGTTATTTTGATATTTATATACTTCATACCAGCTCTCACTGATGTGATAAGCGGACATCAACTATGATACAAAGCGACTTTGTATCATACAAGTTGTATTAGAGGGCGAAGCTAGATATACTTCTCATATGAGAGGGTTAAGTTAGCTATACGTCTCATATGAGAGGGTTAAACCAGCTACACGATCTGTATGGGAGAGTGTTTCCCCCTCATCATACTGGCTTAATGATAGTACGACCTGACAAGAGATGATTGACGTGATAAGTGATATGACTCATACGGCCACTATCAACTTTTTCACCTTTCTATAGGGACCATATAAATATCACCTTTCTTGCCTTTCAATATATGGCACATATGATGTGACAAATGACATGTGCCTTGGTGTTCATTGTTTAGGGTGGTGTACCGATACAACCCTTTAGTTAACCCGCCTAAGAGGCTGTTTGGTTGATTAAGTGCTGAATCATTAAAATGATCTGAATGGTTAAGAGACTCTGAATGGTTAAGAGCTGAATCATTCAACATCCTTTATTAGCTTAATGGTTCAGCACTTAATCATTCCATTTAGATGCTGAAACAAACAGTCTAAATGCTGAATGATTCAGAGCTGAATGGTTAAGAGACTGATTAAGAGGCTACCAAACAGCCCCTAAGTATATCTATATAATATATGACTGGGTCAAAACCATTGTAAAGTATTACCGTACGGATCATATTTGTATCATGATCAGCATAACAGCACTACTATATTAGACAAATATATTCCAACAAATGCAGACGATCCTTACAATACATCTTCTTATAACTAATAACTCTTACTTCTACTCAACACATATATATACAAACATATTAGACTTCAGTTAACAAACAAAAACTACTAGAACTTATTATTATAACAATGAAAATGATGAGGAAAAGGAAGGATGCTGAGGGAGAAGATATTATGGACAGTGGCAACACTGAAGGCATCTGGGATCAATCAAACAACTGCGGCGGGCCACTCGTCGGAGGCCCTATACGCGCACGAAAACGCTTCGTTGGCGTACGCCAACGACCCTCCGGAAGATGGGTGGCCGAGATTAAAGACACCATACAACAAATAAGAGTATGGTTGGGTACATTTGATACCGCGGAGGAGGCTGCTAGAGCTTATGATGAAGCCGCGTGTTTGCTTCGCGGATCAAACACTAGAACCAATTTTTGGCCTTGTAATCCATCTAACAAATCTCCAGCTCTTTCTTCCAAAATCACTAATCTTTTGCTTCAAAGACTTAAAGCAAAGAATGGTGGCAATGTTGAGAATAATGTTGCTTTTAACCCATCAATGCCCTCTTCACATTCTTTACAAAATCATCAATATCATGAGTCAACTCATGTTCAAGATTTTGACATTAACCAACTCTTTGACATCCCAGAAGCTAATAATAATAATAATAATAATATTAGTGATAGTTTTAGTGCAAGTTCTGAATATTGTTCAAGAAATGATCATGTGTTAGGTGAGAATTATTTAGTTGGAGATGAGGCTAAAGTGGAGGAAAACAAAGAGATTGACTTGGGTTTAAGTGATTTATTATGTGTTGACAATATTGGGTCATCTATCAACTATTCTTTATTTGAGATTGCAGATGAGATAACCAAGGAAAACTACAATGAGGACCCATCCATGCTTAGTGAAGCCATGAAGAGAATGAAGTTCGAACGGAACGTTTCAGCTTCGCTTTACGCGTTTAATGGGATATCTGAGTGTTTGAAGATGACCGAAAGCCGAAAGCATGATAAGTTATCAACGCTTGGTCCGAATCATAACGTTGAAAATGATTTAGGTAATGTAGTAGAAGAGAAATCCGAGAATGGACATAGTTTAGCTAGTATGGAATCGTTTTCATCTTCGAGTAGCAAGGAAGGAGATGAAGCTTACCTTTGGAGTTCTTTTGATCTTGATTCACTAGATGTGTTCTTTAGAGGATCAAACTAAGAGTCTAGATATGGTCCTTGATAGGTTATACCTACTGATATAATTCAGCATTGTATTATTTATTTCATGATTTAATAACTTTATTTATTGATTTTTATATGATAAAGATATGATTTTAATATATGGCCATCTTGTAGCCATCTAACTCAGGATTTACAATTGTGGCATATATATTGTTTGTTTGGGACTTAAGAGAACCAAAAGTGTTTATAGTTCCGAGCCAAGCTTTGCTAAAGCCCATTTGGAATCATAAACGGACCAAATGCATTGAGTATGTTGTTTGCTTGGGACTTGAGCCTAAAAGTGTTTATGGTTTCGATTTTACATTAAACCAAAGAACATAGGGAGAACAATACCATGTTAAGCAAGAGTACCGTTGCTACAAAGAATGAGTACTAGCTACTTGTTGGTCATTGTAGTAACAAGTGCATATAGTAACACAATACTTTACTGAATTCGATGATTTCATTAACAATCAGCAAAGGCTTTATATAGCCATACAATTACAACGGTCATAACAAACTACTACTAGAAAACAGGAAATAAACTAAAGAACAGGAAGACTCAACAACTTGCATGACTCAGCCCAATTCCAACGTTAACATGCTAAAGAACCGGGCTTTATTCAAACTACTTAGAATAATAAAACTTCAAACATTTATTATGACTCCATGCATGCATTTTCCACGTAGACCCCATGCATTTTCCACGTAGACCCCAATAAATCCTCCCCTTAAACAAGACTCTCATCACTTGTCTTGTTTAACTTCTTGAACTCCCATGACTTCCCTGATAGAATTGAAGGTTTCTTCCTTAACAGCTTTAGTCATACCATCTGCAACTTGTCTTTTAGTCCCACAGAATTCTAACTCAACAATTCCCTTTTCAATCAACTCCCTCATATAGTGATAGCGAATGTCAATGTGTTTGGTCCTTCTGTGCATTACTGGATTCCTTGATAACTTAATAGTGGAAGTATTGTCACAATAAATGGTTATAGTACCAGTATCTTCTTCCATTTCCATTAACAACCCTCGCATCCATACACAATGACAAGCACAAATCCCAGCTGCCACATACTCAGCTTCAGTTGAAGATAAAGTGACAATTTCTTGCTTTCTTGAACACCAACACACAGCTGCTCCACTTAGCAAACAAACATAGCCTGAAGTGCTCCTTCTATCCTCCAGATCTCTAGCATAATCACTATCTGTGTAGACCAATAGCTCTTCCTTCTTCCTTTTGTTATACTTTAAACCATAGCATACAGTGCCTTTAATGTATCTTAAGACCCTTTTGGCTGCATAGTAGTGATCTTCTTTTGGCTTTGCCATGTACCTGGAAATTAGGCTAACCACATACATAATGTCTGGTCTGGTAACTGTAAGATACATTAGACTGCCAACCAGGCTTTTGTACAATGATTCATCAACCTCCTCCCCTGATCCTGCTCTAGTGAGCACAACTCCTGGCACAATAGGCAAATGAACAGGATTTGCTTCTTCCATGCCAAACCTTTTTAATACTTCATTGCATACTTCTTTTGACTTATCTCTATGGCATCTTCTGTTTGCTTGACTTCTACACCCAAAAAGTATCTCATTTGACCCAAATCAGTCATACTAAACTCCTGTTTCATTGATTCCTTGAACTCTTCACAGATTACTTGATCACTTCCTGCATAAATCAGATCATCTACATATAAACTAACCATTAAGAACTTGCTTTGTACCTTCTTCATAAACAATGTGTGATCATGGTTGCTCTTCTTGAACCCTTCCTTCTTAAAGTAGGCCTCAATTCTGTGATACCAGGCTCTAGGAGCCTGTTTGAGCCCATATAATGCCTTCTTTAACTTGTACACCATTCCTTCTTTACCTTTCTTCACAAAACCCTCAGGTTGCTCAACATACACTGTCTCAGTTAGATCACCATGCAAGAAAGCACTCTTCACATCTAGTTGATACACTATCCAGTTTCTTTTAGCTGCTATAGCCAAAAATAACCTGATAGTGTCCCATCTAGCAACAGGAGCAAAGACCTCATTGTAATCAACACCTTGTCTTTGTGCATAGCCCTTAACAACTAATCTGGCCTTGTATTTTTCAACTTCTCCCCTTTCATTTAGCTTAGTCTTGTATAACCATTTTACCCCAATTGGTTTTACATCTGAAACAGCATTCACTAGTTCCCAAGTTTGATTGCTTTCAATTGCTTCCATTTCAGTTTTCATGGCAGCTATCCATTTCTCTTCTTTTACAGCTTCTTCATAACTGATGGGATCATCTACTGAACTGTATAGGGCCATCATGTCTTCTTCAGCAAAGTTAGTGTGATAATCTTTCATCCATGCAAGTTGTTTCTTGACCCTGCTGGAACCTTGTCTAATTGGAGAGACAACAACTTCTTCATTATGCCCTTCTTCTGTTTCTTCATCTGAACTGGATTCCTCATTGTTTTGTGTAACTTCTTGCTCAGTAGTCTCATTCTCAGGAGGAGAATCTATCTGCTCTTCTGTTGTTTCAGTGGTTTCTTCTTCTTCAATAACCAACTCTTGATTCTTTCCTTGTGAACCATTCCAGTCCCACTTTCCTTCTTCATCAAAAATAACATCTCTACTTATCACAAGCTTCTTTGTTATAGGATCATAAAGTTTATAAGCCTTTGATTCTATGCTAACTCCAAGAAATATACACTTATGACTCTTATCATCCAATTTGGTCCTTAACTGTTTTGGTATGTGTGCATAACCAATACAGCCAAAGACTCTAAAGTGACTCACACTTGGCTTCACTCCTGTCCACATCTCCTCAGGCACCCTTTTATCAAGACTTCTACTTAATGTTCTATTTAAAACATGACAAGCCCACACAACTGCTTCTGCCCATAGGAGCTTAGGCAGATCCTTTTCTTTCAACAAACACCTCACCATGTTTATTAGAGTTCTATTCCTCCTCTCAGCTACCCCATTCTGCTGAGGGGTATATGCAGCAGTTAACTGCCTTTTAATTCCTTCTTTTTTCACAAAAAACTCTAAATTCTTGTGAGGTAAACTCTCCACCCCTATCACTTCTTAAACATTTAAGACTAAGGCTAGTTTCTTTCTCAACTTCTGCCTTAAATTTCTTAAAACACTCAAGTGCTTCACTCTTAAAAACCAATAAATAAACCCAAGTCTTCCTAGTGTAATCATCAATAAACACTAAAACATACCTCTTTCCACCTTGAGACATAGGATTGATTGGTCCACAAATGTCAGTATGGACCAGTTGCAGTCTTTCAACAGCATGCCATTTGGATCTCTTAGGTATTTCTACCCTATTTTGTTTACCAACAGCACACACCTCACACACCTTTGTCTTGTCAGCAACCTTTGGAAGACCTTCTACCATGCTATTGTACTGCATAGTTCTGAGGGCTTTATGATTCACGTGAGCAAACCTCCTATGCCATAACTCATTTCCAGTCGTGACTTGCATACACCTATATGGTTCTTCTTGAGCAGCAAAGATAGGAAACATCCTGTTCTTGGTCATCTTGGATGTCAAGATTAACCCCTTCACAGGATGATACATCTTTCCTATACCATCATTGAATATGAATGTAACTCCTTTCTCCTGTAATTGCCCAACACTGATGAGGTTTGAGGTCAACTCAGGTGTATAGTACACCCTTGTGATGATCTGTGTTACCCCATCAACTGTCAGCCTCACATCACCTATTCCTTGCACATTCAATCTTTTGTCATTTCCTAGCTTAACTGAGTGTGTAAAACTCGGATCAAGCTTTAGAAAATAACTCTTGTTCCCTGTCATATGATTAGAACATGCTGAGTCTAAAAACCAGATGCTTCTATTACCTTCCCTTTGTGGTTCAGTTGCAGCCAAGACAAGCTTTTCTTCTTGCTTGTAAGTGTCCTCATCAATTGTTGCCATCAGAACAAGTTCTTCATTCTCATCATACTCAGCATAGTTTGCTATTCTTTCTTCAGTGGGACATTCATATTGAAAGTGACCAAGTTTCTTACATTTATAGCACTCAATGGTGCTTTTGTCGAATGATGAACGTCCCCTTCCTCTACCTCTTCCTCTACCATAGCTTGATTTCCCTCGACCTCTTCCTCTGCCATAAGAATTGTCTTGTTCCACCTTAAGGACCTGTTCCTCATTGGATCCTTTCAACAGTTTTTGTTCATGAATAAGCAGTGAGCTTTGGAGCTCATCTACAGTCATTTCATCAAGATTCTTTGATTCTTTAATTGTGCAGACTACAAAATTAAAGTTCTCAGTAAGGGTCCTCAATACCTTTTCAACAATCTTCACATCATCCATGTCATCTCCACAGTTTCTCATATCATTGGCTACCACCATGACCCTGCCAAGATAATCATTCACTCCTTCTCCAGCCTTCATCTCTAGTGTCTCAAAGATTCTTCTCAATCTTTGTAGCTGTGCTCTTTTAACTCTAGCACTCCCTTGGTACTTGGTCTTCATTGCATCCCATATCTGCTTGGATGTCTCCTTCTTTGAGATGGTTTTCAGAATCGACTTGTCTATAGACTGAAACAAGTAATTCATAACCTTCTGGTCCTTCAGTTTGTTTTCATCAAAGTTCTTTCTCTGTATTGCTGTGGCTTGTTCTCCTGGTTGGATTTCTGCATACCCGTTCTCTACCACACTCCAACACTCCTTGGATTTGATGAGATTCTTCATAACCATACTCCAATGGTCATAGTCACCATCAAACTTTGGCACATGGGTAGCCTGGAAACTACTTGATTCTTCTGTCATCTTGAACAGCAGTACGAACTCTCAACACTCTATTAGATCTCACTCAGCTCTCTAAGGATCTCACAATTGTGCTCTGATACCACTTGTAGTAACAAGTGCATATAGTAACACAATACTTTACTGAATTCGATGATTTCATTAACAATCAGCAAAGGCTTTATATAGCCATACAATTACAACGATCATAACAAACTACTACTAGAAAACAGGAAATAAACTAAAGAACAGGAAGACTCAACAACTTGCATGACTCAGCCCAATTCCAACGTTAACATGCTAAAGAACCGGCTTTATTCAAACTACTTAGAATAATAAAACTTCAAACATTTATTATGACTCCATGCATGCATTTTCCACGTAGACCCCATGCATTTTCCACGTAGACCCCAATAGTCATAACCCATATAATATAGTAAGGGGGACCCAATAATTGTTTTTCGTCGAAGTCACTAAGTTTTGATGTTGAGATGCAAAATCATATATGCATAACGTGGCTCACGAGTGTCTATAGTCTAAAGTAGTTATACCATTGTGCTTAAGTTGTTCAATTACAACAATGTGTCTATATATAGTCTAAAGTAGTCCACAACTGTGCATTTGAAGTAATCACAAGTCACAACACTGTGTCTAACATACAGTGGTGTGGATGTTGCCCAGCTAGGTTTGACGATGAACTAACCGTCCAAAGTGTTAAAAATGGTGCGTCCAAAAACCACCTTTGTTTAACGGACCTATACACAATTGTTTAAAAAAACAATTGTTACGTTCTATAAACTCAATAATCTTCACACTTAGTACATGAACTAAATGTTGATATCAGAATTTAATAAACTCACAAAGAACAAACAAATGAATCAATCTCTCCCTGACTTTTATTATTGCTATTGTGAATGAGAAATGCATAAACTAGAGGCTGCTATTTATAGGCAGCATTACAACGGAAATAAACAGAAAAAGCAACAAACTAGGAGTTATTCAAACTTGATAAATAAACGGAAACAACTTGAACTGAAGCCAGAGAAATCAGGAGACTGATTCAATATCCTACGTGCATGTGCATGAGCAAAGTTTGGATCATATTTTAATACTCCCCCTTGATTCAAACTCTTGCACTCCCAATTGAAATCTGAAGAACACAAACTTGTCACGAGCTAGAGCCTTTGTCATACAATCAGCTATCTGTTCCCTTGTGCCACAAAACCTTAGAACAACCTTTGCTGATTCACCATATCTCTAATAAAATGGTATTTCAACTCAATATGCTTAGCTTTGTTATGTTGACCCGGATTCTTGGACAAATTAATTGTTGACTGATTATCACACCAAATGGTCACAACACATTCTTGTTTCATGCCCAGATCTTCTAACATTCTGCTCAACCAAATGCATTGACAGGCAGCATTTGTAGCTGAAATATATTCAGCTTCAGTGCTGGACAGTGCCACTGTAGCCTGCTTTTTAGAGCACCAGGAGATTGCTGCATTTCCAATAGTGAACATGTAGCCATTTACACTTTTCCTGTCATCAATACATGCAGCCCAATCACTATCAGTGTACCCCATTAACTCCAGCTTGCTTCCTCTTTTATACCAGATGCCAAAGTGACTTGTGCCTGCAATATATCTCAAACTTTCTTGGCAGCACCAGCATGAGCCTTTGAGGGAGATTGCATATACCTTGATAGAACACCTACAGCATAAGCCAAGTCAGGCCTGGTATGGGTCAAATAGATAAGCCCACCTACCAGACTCCTGTATTTAGTTTCTTCAACTTTATCTTCACCATCAGCAGCTTGAAGTTTCTCATAAGGACTCATGGGAACATCTTCCAGTTTGCATCCTGTCATACCAAACTTAGAGATTAAACTGAGAGCATATTTTTCTTGAGAGACAAAAACACCCTCATGAGTTTGTTTAATCTCCAAGCCTAAGAAATACTGCAACTGTCCCAAGTCTGTCATCTCAAAAACCTTCTTCATTCCAGTCTTGAACTCATTGATAAGCTTCACACTTGAGCTAGTGCAGATGATATCATCTACATAAAGACACACATAGATGATACCATCCACATTAGACTTAACATAAAGTGTAGGCTCATTTGCACTTCTGATGTAGCCATTGCAGCAGAAATACCCATCTATTTTAGAATACCATGACCTGGGAGCTTGCTTTAGTCCATATAAAGCTTTGTGAAGCTTATAGACTTTGTCTTCTTGACCTTTAACCACAAAACCTTCTGGCTGTTCTACATAGATTTCTTCTTCTAGTTCTCCATTAAGAAAAGCAGACTTCACATCTAGTTGATGCAAAATCCATCCTTTAAGGGCAACAATAGCTATAACAAGCCTGATAGTTTCAAATCTAGCCACTGGTGCAAATGTCTCTTCATAGTCTATTCCATACTTCTGTGAATACCCCTTTGCCACTAGCCTGGCCTTGTGCTTTATCAGCTCACCATCAGCCCCAACTTTGGTCTTGAACAGCCACTTTAGACCCACAACATTTTTGCCAGCAGGTAACTTCATAAGTTGCCAAGTATTGTTCTTGTTTATGGCTTCAAGCTCACTCTTCATTGCATCTTGCCATTCTTTCTTTGTAGATGCATCAGTAAAACATATAGGGTCTGCAACATTAAGAGCAAACTGACAAGTTAAGTAGTTAGATGGAACTTCAGTTATTTCTTGTGTGTCTGCATAAATGTCAGCAACTGATCTAACTCTTAAAGGCACAGATGAACTTGAGCTTGCACTTGATTCACCCACAGACTGCTCATGACTATCTTCTTGGTGAGAAGTCACAACCTGTGGTGAAGGTGGATTTTCTTCTTCATTGACAGCTTGAACTTCTTCATTCTCTTCAACTGGAAATGGATCTATGCATAACCTGTCATACACCTACTTGTTATCTTTATACATCTCTTCCCAATTCCATGATGCTTCTTCAATTATGGTAGTATCACCAAACCTTCTTGTTTCGAATCTTCTGGTCACTGGATTAAAAAGTCTGAATCCAGTTCCATTGGTTGAATAACCAATGAAAATAGACTTGTTGGATCTGTCATCAAGCTTTCTCCTTCCAACAAATGTATGACCATATGCAATACAGCCAAAGACTTTTAAGTTAGTAACATCTGGTTTTGAATTAAACCATACCTGGTAAGGAGTTTTGTCTTGAACTGCAGTGGTAGGGGACCTATTGATGATATAGACTGAAGTAGCCACTGCCTCAGCCCATAGATAATTAGGTAGCCTTCTTTCTTTCAGCATGCTTCTGGCCATCCCCATTACTGTTCTATTCTTTCTTTCCACCACTCCATTGTGCTGAGGAGTGTGTGGTTCAGTGAGCTCTCTTTGGATTCCATTGTCTTCACAAAATGAGTTGAACTCTTTGGAGCAAAACTCCCCACCTCTATCTGTTCTTAGAACTTTAATGACACACTCACTTTGTTTTTCAACCAGGGCTTTAAAGACTTTAAACTTAGCAAATGCATCAGACTTCTTTGCTAAGAAATAGACCCAACACATTCTAGAGACATCATCTATCAATAGAAAATAATACAGGCTATGACCTAGGCTAGGTACCTGCATAGGACCACACAAGTCAGCATGTACAAGCTCTAGCCTTTTTGTTGCTCTCCAAGAAGTTGACTTGAAAGGTAGCCGAATCTGCTTGCCCAAAATGCACCCTTCACAAACACCAGAACCTCTGATCTTGGGCATACCTATCACCATCTCCTTGTCTCCTAAAGTCTTTAAGTTTTCCCAGTTGATATGGCCATATCTTTTATGCCATAGTTGTACAACATTGCTGTTGGGAGTGCTTGATTCAGTCTTAGAGGCATCCAAAACAAACATATTGTTAGTAGCAATACTTATTTTCATCAGTTGAACACCTTGATTCTCTATAGTGCAACTACCATTCTCAAAATGTAAGGCATACCCTTTCCTCATAAGCTGTCCCACACTGAGTAAGTTGTACTCAAGTGTGGGTGCATAGTAAACATCTGTTAAGAGTTTATGACTATTAGGACCTGTATTGATCCTAACAGTTCCCTTACCTTCAACAGCCAGGGTGATCTTGTTACCCAACTGAACCCCCAACTTGAAGGTTTCATCAAGTTCAACAAAACTGGCTTTGGACCCAGTCATGTGGTTAGAACAACCTGAGTCAAGAAACCATAGGTTCATTGACTCATGTGATGAGGTAGTTCTAGCCATCAGTGAAAGGGGACTTTCATGTTGCTCTAGCAGGACCATAAACAGGTGTTGTTCTTCATTTCCTGTATCTCCTGCTAGATCAGTTGGTTCAGCAGCAATGTTTACCTATGCATCATCATTATACCAACAATCTTTAGATAAATGCCCATATTTCTTACAAGTGTAACACTGTGGTACTTTGCTTCTGTCAAGTGAAGATCTTCCTCTTCCACGACCTTTGAATGATCCACGTCCTCTGCTACGTGTGTTACCTGATCGATTGGTTTCTTGCATTACTTGTAATGCATGTTCTTCCAGTTTTTCACCTTTTCATTTGATCTGCTATTAATTCTTTCTTCCTGTGACTGTAAAGAGCCCATTAGTCTAACAGGTGTGAGTCTAGATAAGTCAAATGATACCTCAATAGATGGCATGATGTAATCAAACTTTGGTGTCAGGCTACGAAGAATCTTCTCCACAACAGTTTGGTCTGACACTGTTTCTCCATAGGCCCTCTTTTGACTGACTATGCTCATCACCCTTGAAAAATATTCACCCACAGTCTCTCCTTCCTTCATGGAAAGGTTTTCAAAGTCTCTACGTAGACCTTGTAGCTTAATAGCTTGAACTTGGGTATCTCCTTGATACTCCATCTTGAGTATCTCCCAACTTTCTTTTGCAGATTCAGCAGCAGCAATCCTAGAAAAGAGTTGATCATGTACAGCTTGTTGGATAATAGCCATAGCATGAGCATCTCTTTTCTTAAGATTCTTCAGTTTGTTCACATCAGTTTCAGCATGGTTCACTCCTTGTTCAACTAATTCCCAGAGATCTCGTGACTTCAAAATTGTTTTCATACGAACACTCCAATGCTCATAGCCCACCCCTTTGAAGACAGGAATGGGCGTAGGAGCAGTGGGTAGGGTGCTAGTTTGTTCAGCCATATAGGACAGATGATCACTCAGAAATGAAATTGAAAGAAGGATAACACTCAAGCTCTGATACCACTGTTGATATCAGAATTTAATAAACTCACAAAGAACAAACAAATGAATCAATCTCTCTCTGACTTTTATTATTGCTATTGTGAATGAGAAATGCATAAACTAGAGGCTGCTATTTATAGGCAGCATTACAACGGAAATAAACAGAAAAAGCAACAAACTAGGAGTTATTCAAACTTGATAAATAAACGGAAACAACTTGAACTGAAGCCAGAGAAATCAGGAGACTGATTCAATATCCTACGTGCATGTGCATGAGCAAAGTTTGGATCATATTTTAATACTAAACTCTATATAATACCTTCTAAAATAAGATTTTTGTGTGTGAGAAATATCATTCAACCTTAGATCTTTAAATGTATATTTTGAAAGTAATGATAGTCTAAATATTTCACAAAAATCTTTTTATCTAATAAATTTGAACTGATTCTTACTGGCCTCTTTAAATATGATTACTATGAAATATTCGAAATAAAAGTTAATGTTCATCTAATAATTTAAATTACTAATTACAACTTGATAATGATCGATAACCTGATATGCAAACATTGGTATTCATTGAAACTACAGCTGTATGGATAATGTGGGAACATCAAAGCCAAAACAAGTCGTTGTAGTATAGTGGTAAGTATTCCCGCCTGTCACGCGGGTGACCCGGGTTCGATCCCCGGCAACGGCGATTTTTTTATTACTACCTTTAATTTTCAATCCCGCAACCTATTATTAGAAATTTCCATTTTGGCCCTTCGGGTCTGATTATTGTTTCCTAAAATTATTCTTTCCGAAAGTTTATGGGATCGAAAATGAAGATGATTGTTGTTAGAAGAGGTGAATCGGGGTCTTGAAATGTTTGGAGGTAATTTGCTTGTATGTATTAATTTGGTTGTCATCATGCTGCTTGTTGTAGTCTTGTAGATGACATTTATAGTAGAAATGCGTTGCAAATGTGTTTGGTTGAGGATGAGTTTTTGTAGCTTTTTAACTGATCATCGTATCATTGGATAGATACCACTTGCCACCTGCTTGAGCCAACAATAATATCATTGACACCATAAGATTAAAAAACTAAGATACCCGCATTTATTTCAGTTGGAAAAAGTGAATTGGGTTCCGATTGCGTCCAGAATGCAGGTCAATAATGGTATCAAAACTTTAATGTGGGAATGGCGAAGAGCTCCATCCACTGCTGATGAAGTGAACGAGCTGTTTGACTTGCTGTTGGAATTACATGACTTCACATGGACCGGAGGCATTGATTGCTGGAAATGGGAGGGGGACAGGGAAGGTATATATACAGTTCACAAAGCTAAATTGTTGATATCTTCTAGACCGGCGCTGAATATTGTCGACCATATGAAATGGAAGGGCTGGCCTCCTCTGAAATGTCTAATCATGGTTTGGCGCGCTTATCTCAATAGGCTACCGACAAAGGTGGAGCTGTGCAAACGAGGTATCCACTTAGAAGATCAGTCTTGTATCCTTTGTGGAGATGATTCAGAGACTTCGATCCATATCTTCACCGGATGTTCTTTCGCTTCTGAAATCTGGTCTAGAGTGGGGAATTGGTGCAAGATCAATCCAGTCTTTGCGTTTGAGGTGAAGGGTTTATTAATGTTGGCGGATATCCATACAAGATCTAAACAGGAAAAAGCAAATCTTTAGGGGGATTGTGTATACGACAATGTGGTGTATATGGCTCGAAAGGAATGCTAGAATTTTCAATAATAAGTCCCGAAGAGCGATTGAGGTGGTGGCAAACATTAAATCCCTTTCATTTTTTTGGTTTCGGCATAGGTCTAAATTAAAATGTATAGATTGGAATGTTTGGTGTAAATATCTGTTGAACTTGATGTTATCTCGTGCATGCTCGCCGGTCCTTGCTTGAGGATCGTGTGTTGCGTTGTTTGTGAATGAAGTTTATCTTTAAAAAAAAAAAAAAAAAACTAAGTATACTTGATGTCTAGCTAGCCTCTAGATACTATTTTAAATTCGACATCCAAGCACCCCTGTAGGATCCTTTGAAATTGAAGCCACCATAAAGTTTGGAATCCTAATACACCATTGCTAAATGCACAGATAATAATGATTCAACTTCTTAAACAAAGTCTAGTTTATTGTTTATATAAAACTACCAAATTATCTCAAACGTAAAACACAGAAACATTTAACAAAACAACTGCTTAATTTGCACAAATCAACTTAATCAAAAAAACATTACTAATATTTATCATTCTAAACATACCATGCAATCCCACACAAATATTCATAATTAAAATCAGTTAACCCCATGGCACGTTCCATGACAAAAACAATACATGAACAATATCTCATTCGGCCGTGTAACCTAGTGTTTATCGTACCAAGCCAACACGATGGCTGATGTGCTTGCCAAACCTGCTATCTTGATCATGTTTAGGAACCAAACCAAGCCTCAACATGTCAGGCAACTCGATCACTTGTATTCTTCTCTGTCTCTTGTTGTCCATTGCTTCCTTATAAGATTCTTGAAACTTTCTTTTTGCGGCTTCAAGTTTCTCTTCATCGCTTTTCTTGTCCAAACTCATGAACGGAACAACAGATTTTGTCGGCTGTTGCACCTTCATTGTCTCAACAGAAGCACAAGGCTTTCGACGATCCACAGCCATTGATCGTTTCTCCAACACAACCATGTTTAATCGTTTCTTACGTTGTAACTTTGGTTCTTTTTCCTTTCTCTTTCTCACTTCAACTTTGTGTCCACTAGTCATAGTAGCCCTTGTTGTCAACACTGAGGGTTTTATTGGTGCTTTCTTATTTGATCCAACACATTCTTTTTCTTGAACACCATGCATACTATCATTAACAACCACCCACTCATCAGCCATTTGTCTCCAGGCTCGCACAAGCATCCTAGCGATCCGCCTAATATCTTTCGATGCATGACTCATAAGGCTGCTCACACTTGCTCCAATCATCGATACCTCGAGAACCTTCATAGACACCACCATTTGTTTCAGCTTCAATAATAAGTCACTCAACACACATTCAGATTTATATCCACCGTTATTCAGAATGCCTTTGATCCTTAAAACCTCACAAATCATTCTTTTTTCTTCTTCTGTTTCATGAATCTGATCAAGAATGCGTTTAATCCTCAAAAACTCAGAACCCATATTTCAATATAATTTCAGGAATATTAAAACAAATACTGATTAAATGAAAAAGAAGCAATTTATTTTATGATGTTAGTAGTGTGTATGGAGAGAGATATATAAATGAAACTACATGATTGCGTACAAAGTTACCATAATATTGTAAGATAAAGATATGCATATTAAACTGTTAGATATTCCTTATTATTAGGGATAAAGCTAGTAACTATTTTTATATAAGATACTACAGAAATATAATAGTTGTTTTTCTATATTTAAATGAATATAAGAAATATTTTTATTAAAGATTGTTATTTTCTTGTTAATCATACTTCAAACTATAATTCGAATTTGATAATGATATAATTGTAAATATAAAAGTGATCATTTTGTGATATGAGAAAGGTAACTATTATTAATTATTTCGTCACTTTGTAGTATAGGCATTTAAACAAATTAAACGTTTCATGAAACTTTACACTGTCTTCTTTCATTTTAATTTACCAACGACCAAACATGAACACATATTATTATTGATTTAATTAAGCGCACACGTGTTCTATTAATCCTTCCATATATTGATGTTTCTAACGCTTATTTATGTTTTATGTTTGTTTATGTACGTTCATCTGACTTTGGGGCTAGGGTCCTCAACGAAATTAGTCACTCTATATTTCTACATATCACCCTCCCAGACTTTTAAATGTTTAATGAACCGGTAGACGGACAATTGTTTTCTCTCATTTTAATTTAACAAATGACCAAACATGAACATGTATTTTTATTGATTGAATTAAGCTTGCACGTGCTCCATTAATTCGTTCATTTACGTTTTTGACGCTTATTTTTGTTTTATGTTTATTTATGTTCACTTGACTTTGGGGCTAAGGCCCTCAACGAAAGCAGTCACTCTATTTGCCTACATATCACCCTTCCGGACCTCTAATAATCTATATATAACTAATCTAAATTAGTTATATATATATATAACTAGTGTAATTATGTAACTATAACTTGATCCAACTCATTCACATAGTTACTTTAGAGCAATTATATATTTACTCTATACTAATTATATAACTAGCGATATTATGTAACTGTATCCAAACTCATCTAGCATAATTATGCCCGATCCAACTCTGACACATAACTAGAATAATTACTTTAGAATAGTTATTATATGCATATTGCAGTTATGCAGTGCTTCGTTTTCCAAGGAACAATCTATCAAATGTAATTAAAACTAGTTTATTGACCAAGGCCGCACGTTGCGTGGTGGCACGACATAGCCGAACATCCCAAGCTGCTGCTTGTGAAGTATGGAAGGCTTGTGAAGTATGGAAGGTTTCATTTCCTTTGCTCTTCTTTAACCACATGAAACAACTTTGAAGTAAAATTGCACATAAACCATGAATGCTAAATCAAGAAATTTCAAGTAAAACAAATTGATTTTGAGGAGGATGAAAACCAAAACTTTGCCAACATAAAGTACCCAGAACATAGATGGTAGTCAAACAATAGTGTACAGAAGTGTCTATAATCCCTTCTAGGTTAATAATCCCCATAGCCTCAGTTGCCGAAGCCACCACTCCACCTACTATTGCCTCATTAGCTGTTGCCACCTCTCCTACACCCACGGCTTGTTGGAAAACAAACTGATATTGCAGCGGAATAGTAACTATAAACAAATAACAATAAACAAACTTGAACGATCGAAATAATAATTTGATAATTGATATGGTTTTACTTCGGTTTTGGACAAAAATAGAGAAAAAGAACACAGAGAGTTTTGTCAAAGGATCAGAATATTATAAATGATCTTGGTACCTTACAAATGTACATGAGTGTCAAATATATACAAATGAAACAACACGATTGGATGACAGTTACATTTTGAACAGTTGTGTCGGTTTGTCACTGACAACTGCCACCCTTTCATATTTTTTTGGCGCCAAAATATATCTGATAGGGGTAATATAGTCCTTTTGCACTTGATTTCCTTTGAGTCGCCTCTTGTAATCAGAATTTGCTGCAGTCTTCTGATGCTTTTGTCTGACCCATTTGCAGCCATTTTGTCTTGATCATCTTTGACATGTTACAATCCTACTTTATTACAAACACCTACATTGTACTAGATTCAAATACAATAATAACACATTTACAAATATTCACATATAATAACATAAGTTTAGTTTATAAATCAACACTGCTGCTTGCCCATGAACTTTATTTCCAGCCTAGAACAGTCCCAAACACTCCCATATTTCTAGGGTCATGTTTTTACAGGTTGTGTCATGTGTGATTGCGAGTGAGGTTTGGTTTACAATAGCGAAGTGGTGCAAGTTAGACCCCATTTTTGCTTTTGATCGATTTTCGTGACTTAGAGTATGTTTGGGGTTGAGTTTTGAAATAGATTTTTAGATTATTGCGTTTTTAAAACGCAAATAATCAATTTTTAGTGTTTGGGAAAGGTTTATAAAAATAGATTATTTGCGTTTAAAAGGTTACCAAAACGCAATAATCTAAAAGCAACTCCACCCCTAATGCACCAAAATGCATAATCTATTTTCAGAAAGCAATTCCAAACACCTCTAAGTTATCATAGGTAAATTAATGAATACAATCTTATTGATAATACACAAAAAGGCTAAAGGTGGAAGACGAGGAGAAAGGTGATTCATGGCATAATAATGGTCGCTTTTTAGGCAATTTTAAAGGCTCAAAATGATAAAGTATTTTAAGGCAAAGCGGTAAAGGTGAACGGATAGTTGTTAATATCAAGTCTATGTTGTTTCTTTGGTTTAAAAACAAGTTTAAGTATCAAAACTTTCTTTAGAAGGAGTGGTGTAAATACCCTTTGTATATGGTTTGACATGGTTTTGGTGGTCCTTGTTTTGAGGACTTGCCGAGTTTCTGAATGAAAGTTAAAGTTCAAAAAAAAATCTCAAATACTTGACGTGTATACATGATGTTTGAAATCCAATGTATATAACATTTAATCATTTATATACTTTTGATATAAAGAATCCCAAACACTCCTTAATAGATAAGGGATATATTCATCCAAAATTTTATGCTCAGGTTACACATTTATCTCATAAGAGTTGTAGACTAATTGTACTTTAAAATATAACATTACAAGCCTTGCAGTAAAATTTTATTGGTGCATGTTACACCCACGCCAGATACCGCCTAATGTTTTTGGAGGTCCTAATGTCACGGGTCAAATATTTGAAGATCGCTTTGCTAGGGTTTGTGCTTGAACGCTTGGGTCACTGGCCGAGTCTAGACTTCATCGGGAACGGCTTCAGCGGAATAAGGCGAGTGTACATGCCGAGACATGTCTATGTGTCGAGCGCCACCACTGGGTCGAGAGCTGTCGCCGCTCTCCTAATGAGTCCAAGGCGGGACGAAACCAATGACCCAAACCAAAGAAGCGGGATGGATTAGCTTGTCCCGGTAATTGGGGACGCCACACGGGGATCGAAAGAACCCCGTGACACTAAGCCAACTACAAAGTTAGGGCCCTTTAACATGTGTGTAAAGAAAAATAGTGGTTCTGCTTTCTGCTTCCAAGTCTCAATCATTAAATTCACAAGCACAATATCAAAATTTAAAGATTCAAAGTCTCAAGTAGAAATTTTCGACAAATAGTCATTGAGTAAA
>JAUTDX010005028.1:0-44158 GCA_030844895.1 Ambrosia x helenae | reverse complement strand
GTCTATCTCCTCGATAGTTGGCTTGGGGGGGAGGAGTGATCTTAGTGGTCCATTCCACTTCTTTTTGTGATGGCATTCACTTGAGCATTAGGATTCGGCTCGTTTTGCTTGGAAGGCCACTTGTTTCCTCTCAGATAGGAGCTTTGCGATTTGTCCTACTTGGTTCTCGATGTTTTGCCATCGAGGCTTTCTGGCTCCTCAACTCGCTCTCGTGCCTCAAGAACTGATCTTCATACTCCTTGAACCGCTTTGCATTGTCCCGTGCTTGAGCATTTGGTTCGCTAAGATTTGTCCAAGCATATCCTCCGTGCTGGGCTTCGCTTCAGATTTGGGCTGCTGAGGGGGAACAGTTTTGACCATAGGATTGCTGTGGTCGAGGAGGAAATCAGGAGGTTGTTGCTGGTAAGATGAATGGCTTCCAACTGAAGTTTGGATGATTCCTCCATCCAGGGTTGTAGGTGTTGCTGTACGGATTATTTTGATTTCCCAAGAAATCCACTTGTTCTTGTTGAACCTCCCCTTGCTGAATTGGTGTTCCACCACTCGCTTCATTCGTTGGCTGAAGTTGATTTGTTTAAAAACATGTCAAACTTTGTGGAGAGTGCATCCATTCGTGCAGCAATTGTTGTGATGTCGTCGACGTGATGAACTCCTTGCTTCGTAAAATTCCCTCTAGCATATTGAATAGTCTGATTCTTTTGAGCACATCTCTCTATAATCTCCAAGGCTTCGTTGGCGTTTTGTGCCAATATCTCCTCCTGCGTAGGTGTCGATCAACTGCTTTGATGAGCCTTCCAAGCCATGATAGAAAATTTGACATTGTTCCCATTTGGGTAGGCCATGGTGAAGAACTTTTCTTAAAAGACTTTTGAAACGTTCCCAGGCTTCGTAGAGTCGTTCGTCATCTTCCTGCCGAAATTTAGGATTCGGGTTCTAAATCTGATTGTTTTTTCCGGTGGGAAGAATTTTTGCAAGAATTCTCTGCGAGTTGGTTCCATGTGGTGATGGATCCAGCAGGAGTGACGAAAGCCATTCCTTTGCTTAATCTCGAAGAGTGAAAGGAAAGAGTCTAAGACGGATGGCATCATCATTCGCGCCATGGAGTTTGAAAGTAGAGCACACTTCGAGGAAACCGGCTATATGGGGTGAAGGGTCTTCGTGATCCTTCCATAATAAGATTACGGCGTTCTGCATCATGTTGATGAAGCCTGGTTTTATCTCGAAGTTGTTATTGATGGATGGTTGGGTTATACTCGTTTGCAACCCTTCCAGTGATGGAGTTCCAATATCGTTAAGTGGCATGTTCTCATAGTCAGGTTCGGCCATTTCGACTTCCACTTCAATCGGTATTTCTAAAGTATCAGCAACTCCTGCTTGCTCAATTGCTGCAGCTACCGAACGCGATCGGTCGCTACAATCTTCTCTGAAGTTGTCGTTCGGGTTCGGGACGACAGGTTCGACTAGTTCAAATGACGGGTTGAGGACATACACGAAAGGCTAAGTACAATAATAAAAAAAAATGAAAATGACTTAAATAAAAATTTAAAAAAGTAGTTAAAAAAAGAAAATTATTTATTTTGTTTTTGTTTTTAATAAAGAAAAATATATTACTTAAAAAAATTCGTAAAGAATAAATAAAAAAATGACTAAATCAGTGACTCGAATTTTTCTTGAAATATGCGCGTCCCGGCAAACGACGCCAAAAACTTGATGTGTGCAAAACGTATATATATTTTATGACACAACTTGTAGTTTTTAAAAAGTGGTTTTTACTCTAAATTAAACTACACACAAAAGGCAAGTGTACCTATCGTATAGTAATATAACTTTTTATTAGTTAAGAACGGATATCAATCCGTGACGCGGTTTCTCAATACTAAACTTTTTGTTACTGTAAAGTCGTTTCGAGAGTGGTTTTAATATCTTAAATTAATTTATAAAAGGTAAAGTAAATAAAATGGTTTTCAACAGCAGTTTTAATCAAGAGTTATCTAAACCGAGAATCCACCCGTGATATGTGAAGATAATAGGTGAGGAGTGATGGTAATGCAAAATTCTAGGATAAATTAAGTTCCAGTCATGGTTGCTTAGTTATATGACTCTTGGAAAATTAAAACGATAATCACACTTTAATCACCTAAAATCATTCTTTGACGTTTATTTTGAGTAAATCATTGTTAACCTTTAAATGCGAGAAAGTCGTTTGTCAAAATCTCTAACTTGACAACTTTAGGGAAAACTAAAACGATAATCACACTTTAATCCCTCAAGTTGCTTTTATGTAGAAAAATATATAATTATCTTCAAGTGGTAAATCTTTTGGTAAAAATATGTAAGATTCATAATTTTGGCCTTAATTACTAATTCACAATTTTATTATCCCTTAGACTCTACACAACATTTTTATAACCATTCCAAGTCCAAATGCAAGAAATTCTTAAATGGTAAAATCTTTGTAACAAAATTGATTAACACTTCCCATTCCTAGTTTCATGTTAAGAACCTAAATTCATTAATCAATATTACCTATGTGTTTTCCAACCTTCATATGTAAATTTCCATTATAAATCAACAAGAACTAAGATTTTAACCCAAACAAGAAATTCTAAGAACATAATCAAATATCTAGCATGAAGATTAACATAAACTAATTACCACCAATCAAAACAACAAATCGTATCACAATATCAAAAGCTTCATCGGGTCTAGATAACTAAAATGCTTAGCCCATAAGGCTTACAAAACACAAACAATCATAATTGTAGAGTTAAAAATGATTTATACAGAAAGATTTCAAACCACAAACAATAAATGTTTGGTGCCGGATGCTTGATCAAATGATGATTGTGGATGCTTTCCGAGCCTTCTCCTTGCTCCTAGGGCCTCAAAAATGCTTCTTGAAGGTCCAAATGATGCTAGAATAGTGAAATGGAAGTGAGAAAAAATGTTAACAGTCGCTGGAACGCCTCGTTTCTTCGTTTGCAAGTGGTATTTGACAAATTCGCGAAGTGCTCGTCGGGCTGGAAAGGAAACAGCTATTAATTGCATTAACTTGCCGCGCGGACCGCGGAGGTAATAGAGAAACTTCCGCGCTCCGCGGGGCATATAATAATAATTTCTGATTTCCTGAAGTTCGGGCGGACCGCGGAGAGATTTAGAATTCTCACGCGGTTCGCGGGGAAGGTTGTGTAAGGAAAATGTGTTTTCCGCATCGTTTTCATCCGTTTCTCGCTCCGATTCCCGTCCGCTCGTATACTCTTGCTTAAGGCTCGTAAAATGATCTTTTTAGCATTTTAAGAATTTCTTCCATGATCCATGAATTAAATAGCTAACTCTGGGCAAATCTAACACAAATAGACATAAGAATACCAAATTAACTATAAAAATATGTGGTCCTTTCGGACTCACATCAAGAAACATTGCAGGAAGACATCCATGAAGCAAGAGTGCACCAAATATTGTTAACAAAGAAATTTAGAAAATTTTACTCTGACATAAGTTTAGAAGCTTGGTAGAATGACATACAACTCTAAGAACATTTTCTCTTACAGAACCTTATTTTGGTAGTTAACCTACACTAAAACGTACTTCTTAAGGATGAATAACTTTCGGAGCACACAAAGAGGTTCTTGACAAACATAACCGTAAAAGCCATAGCTTAAATACCATCATAACACCTCTCTTTTTTGCCCAATCTTCCCACATCAATCATTTTTAATGTAAAATTTCATAAACACCCTAATGTTAAGGTAAATTGACGATTACGATTTAGAAAGTAATCTTGAATTTACAGGTACATTAAGGTGATGTGAAGTTCAATCAGGGTTTCGGGGAGATTTTCAGTACATCTTCGGGGCATCAAAAGTGTGTTGGGTTAGCTGCGGTATACCCTATATATAAACACCAAAGGTGCATTGGTAATGAGACTGGGAATAGAACAAAAAATAAACCCTAGACTATAGATAGTTTAAAACCATAGTTTCAAATCCAAACTTAGACGTCGTGTGTGATTCTACTTAGGGCTGTAAACGAACCAAACGAACACGAATAAAGCCTTGTTCGTGTTCATTTGTTAAGCAAATAATGTGTTCACGAACTATTCATGAACACTTACGAACGAGATTTCCTATTCGTGTTCGTTGTTAAGGAAATAACGTGTTCATGAACTGTTCATGAACCCTACTGAACGGGATTTTCATTCGTGTTTGTTTTTTTAAGGAAATGAACGTGTTCGTATTCGTGTTCGTTGTGTTCATTTGTTAAATTTAGGTGTCAGACAAAAGCGAACATAAATAAAACACAAATGATGTAAACGAACAAAAACAAGCATTCATTTCAAATAAAATATGTTTTTTTTCATCACAATGTCCGCCCAAAATCTACTAATCCAATTAGCCAAACATATATGACATAATCTTGATCACATAATACCATAACATAATGTCTCATAAAAACACAAAATTATCATATTAAACTTCAAATCATCGTTTTATCCACCTAAAATAATAGTTAATCAAAATAGGTGAAGTAACACTAATATGTGATACATTTATATATATATTACACACACACACAGATATATATATATATATATATATATATTAGATCTCTGCCAATAGGAAATTTGAAAGTACATAAATTAAAAGATAAAAAGTTAAAAACCCTAATGAACTAATGAGCACAACAAACATAACCGAACACGTTATCAAATGTTCATAAACATAAATAAACGAACGCGACCTTAGTTTATGTTCATTTGTTTAACTTAACGAAAAAGAATATTTGTTTGTGTTCGTTCATTTATTAAACGAACGAACACAAACGAACTTCCCGCCGAACAGTTCACGAACTGTTCGTTGAACGTTTTGTTTGTTACAACCCCCTACTACTCTACATTCCTAGAGTCTGGTGTTAGACTCTATAAGGTTCTGACCATCCTTTTGATCTTGAGAGATCTTAGCACTCATACCTATTGCATCGATACCCAAAACTTGGTACGAAAGATATCCATTCAACTATTAGAGATAGATAAGTATGCTCTAACGAGGGAAGTAAATACAAATCACAACAAAACTATATAAGATGGCACGTAAGGATTCTGAAACGCAGTATGAGGTTTAGTGTGAAACCGCTTTAAATACGATTTGGTTTATGAAGGGATTATGGACACAAAAGCATATAAACCCAAAACACCGAATCTAAGTATGGAATATACTGAGTGTGAACATTAGACAACCCAAAAATAATTCCGACGACGTATGTCCATTAACGGGGGAGAATGTAACATCCGGTACTAGACCCAAATTTTTCGCATCTAACATAGTTTGTTACACTAACTTCCTTATAAATAAACGATCATATTAAACAACTAATAGATAAAAATTATAAATATATAAACTATATGAAATCAAACCAAAAATATTATATACTTACTTTGACGAAAGAGAAACTAATATATGTGAATAGACGTTACGAAACCAAAACCCGAACCATTGTATATAAAGGTATCATAGAATGCACACATCACGAGACCTGATCGATACGTATTTCGAACCAAATAGGCCCACGATTAGGTGATTAGTCAACATGGGACACATGACACTTTTGCCATGTGTCCCATGGCATCATATAATAAAGACACCTAAACATCCTGCACTTTATGAACCACGCCACACACACACCCCCCTCACCACCCACTTATTCACACACACAAACACTTATCATGGAGAGAGAGAGAGAAGTTGGGGGATCTCCGGCCGTCGCTCACGGCGGAGTTCTAACGAAGCGTGTTGGCTACTCTCAACCATCAAACAACCAACATTATCCTCTCTAAAATATACACAACACATCTCTGAGACTTAGAGAGTGAAGAAAGAGAGAGAGAGAGAACCGGGGGAGAGAGGAAGATCAAAGAGAGAAAGAAAGGAGAGGAACCATCGACCGTGGTGGTCTCGGCACACCAGACCTGTTCCGACGTTAAGCAGTAGCAACAATGATGGTGACAAGGATCCTGGCGGATGCAAGTAATGTTCTTCCATGACAAGGTAAGATCAACCACACTACTACACAAGTGAATTGTTGATGCTATTGGGTTGTTTAGATGGTGCGGCAATGTATCCTACCGCACCTTTCTATCAGATATAGTACAAAGTAATAATGGTGCTATGGGTTTTTTATTGATGATGCGGTAGAAATAATAATTTTAAAATAAGTACAAAATAAGACTGCATGTCTTTTTGATGGTGCGGTACACAACATCTTTTCTTTAAAATAATAAAATTGATGATGTTCAAATTTTTTACACCATTTGAGATTCTTCCCTCCAAAATTTTCAGCTAATGCGCCAATTATTATTATTTATATTATTATTATTATTTATATTATTATTATTATTATTATTATTATTATTATTATTATTATTATTATTATAAACCTACCATAACCCTAAGTATATAAAGCCTCACAATCATCCACCTCCCTCATTTCATCAGCCGTCATCTTCCATCTCCCTCAAAGAAACCCACACTCTCTCTCATCTCGAGCTCTCTCCCTCTTCCCTGTTACAGCACGGCCGACCCACCTCTGGTGGCGGTGGCGTGAAGGTTTAGGGCCGTGAACGGGCCGTGTAGATGGCGCTGTGGTGGTTTTGAAAGCCGATAACGGGCGGCAAACGTGGTTGTTGGGTCGAGCAAGGGTGGCAATATTGATGGGTTCGTGATGGTTCTCACGTTCGGGTTGGGTCGTATGGTGGCTGAGTCCGATGGGTTGGTTGTGGAAGGCGTTTGATGTTCTATCTTTTTGAAGGTAAACTAGTTCAATATGTTTGAAGTTAACCCCCAATCGTTTTGTACGTTCTTTTGACAGGTCGATATTTGTTCAGAGGCATCTCTTTGTTCTTATGATACTTAATTTTATTAAATGGCATTTCTTTTAATTTTGATTTTTATTTTTTTCATCACAGAATCTAGTTAGCACTTGAGGCAATCAATAATGTATTGTGCTTGAAATAGTTTTGTGAATATAAACTAAATTGTTAACATAATATTATGCAGGCAATAAGGAGGCACTTGGGAATGTGGGTATATGCCTATATGGTGATTAAACATATGCAAGAATTTGTCGACCATATTCAATATGATATTGTTGAAGAACTAAGTTTTTGTAAGTATTCATCATATACTTTGTCTATTGTGCTGAATTATAATATTTATAGTGTCACCTTTTTATTTATTGATTTTAGTTATGGAAAGAAGATCGGAAACATCCACAATAAAAAAGACGATGAATCAATCTAAAGATTAATGCTGGAATTGATATGCTGGATTGATTCGGAAGGCGTTTAATGACCGGAAGAAATAGTTAAAAGCATCTCAAGTCGGTTCGTGTGGTGTATAAGCTTGGGTTGCAAGTTTTTTGAGCTTCGTTGGAAAAACATGTACATTTGTCAAACGATATACGTTTCGTTAATAAACACATGTTTTTGCAAAATGTGCTAAATTATAATATGTAATTTTTTTTATATTATTTTATATTTATCCAGTATTATTGAAACATAAATGGTATAATTAATAATATATATTTTTTTGGTGGAAAAAGAAATGGTGAGGTTTGATTTGTTGGTGCGGGCAGGTTTGATGCTTAATTAATTGGTGCATCGTCCCTTTACATATAGCAAAAAGACCTCCATTTCATATTTGGTTTAGGCCTCGAGAAACGTTGAGCCGACCCTGTTTATAGAGAAAGGATGGTTAGAGGCCCAAAATCTTTTTAGGGTTTCTCGGGGACGACCATCCATTTCATTATTTGCTCTAGCACTAAGCTCTATTTTCTTTTTAAGACTGAAGGGTGTGGAACGGGAGAGAGCTGGGAGGGTGAGCTGGCGCTTTCCCGATCGGGAACACCGCCCCCCCCCCCCCCCCGTCCTATCTTCGGTGTGCTCGGGAAAATGTCACCGATCTCCCGTCCCTTCAATCGAATGCATTTGTTTATTAATAAATTACTTATTATATATATTTATTATTTTACTTTACTTTTATTTAATATTAATACTTTTTAGGAGGGGGAACCATTTCCCCTAGAAGGGGGAGGGGAAGGGGGAAGATGATGTGGCGCTGACGTGGACAAGGGGGAGGAAGGGGGAAGGGGGAGCACACCCCATAGTCTAATTCATTCCCTCTTGACTATTTAAGACATTGGGTCACTACACAACAATCGGTTATATATATTTTACCATTAATATCGGGGGCCAATTCTTATCTCGCCCGAGGCCCAAATTTTTTTTGGGATTCTCGGGGACGGCCTGATGCTTACCATTTGTTTTTTATTTGTTTTAAATGTGCAGTTCAAAATTTTTAAAGGTGGGGGTATCCCAAACCGCACCACAAATGTTGTGATTTGTTAATGCTCATATATTTGGTGCGGCCTCTACACCGCATCTTCAAAGCAATTTAACAGCACCTTCATTCGGGCTGGTATTTATTATTAACAATGGTGGATCTATGCATAAGAATGATGTGGAAAATGGTGTCAAGGGTTTAGGATGGATGATGAACGATGGTGATATTGTGTAGGTGTACAGTACCGGTAATAGGTCATATGATGAAGGCCAGTGAAGCTGCACTATTGGTTTGGGGTGATGGTTTTAGGGCTCCAAAGATGAAGTTAGAATCAGATGAAATGTTGGTCAAAGTAGGATAAGAAGGGTCAACATAACACAACTACCACTCTATAAACCTGGAACAATTTTATATATAATAACATAGTTATAGAAGATTACTTGCATGCGTGCACGTGTGGGATTTGGACAACCTTAAAGGACCAACGGACCTGACCCAACCTTATAAAAATAGACGACGAACTTATAATTATGATACGAAATGTGAACTAAACGAAAATGTAAATAGACGTTCGTTATATAGATTGTATGGGTATGTTGATGATTGAACTTAGAAATATAAGAACATTTGTACATCAATTCAAGGACTAATTAGTTATAACAATATTGACGACAAAGATATAAGAACATGGCTAGGATGATGACACCATAGATCTTAAGACGAACCTTACGGATATAAGACAAAAGACACTTAATGAATATACATATCTATATTAGGATGGTTGATCACTTAAAGGATAATATATGGTATGATAGACGAGTGAAACATATATGATATAGATGATTATTGGGACATTTGATTATTTAGTGAGACATACATAGGACATTTGGACATCATGCAGAGCACACGGACTCGATACCATTGAGATAACGGATAACTATAAACATATCATTCATGCCAACACTTGAACAATGTAAGATTATATAAAACGCCATGGTGTGAATATTAATTATCAAGTTCTTGCTTATAATTTAGATAGTATATGAAAATAGAGTTCAAAACAATGAGATCAACATATAGATAAACCATGAATATAATTCATACAATTAGACGAGTGGAACTACAACCTAACGACTTGTGAGTTGAACAATAATAACTAAAGGTCTTAGTCATCCACACATGTAACCACGATGTTCGGTTTCACACAATAATACATATGATCTTGATAGGACCTTGACGTAAAGATAGGTGGGCTCTGACTATGGAATATCATACAACCATGTGAGCTACGTGATACGTTACCAGGTGAGTTCCGTGAACTTTCCCCCTTTTTTGTATTTAGACAATTTTGAGGTGAGAACATGTTTCCAATTGATGAACCAATATGATAAACAGGAATGACGTGACAAGGTGCTCCAATACCATATTCACAATCATTAACCCAAGTGAATTGGGCCACTTAATATATGGGTAGTACTACTTGGGGAATCCTCCACGCACAGTGAATCCGGAAGCCCGAAAAATCCTTCACTGAACCGAACCCTACGTCATCCCACAGGCCGTGTTTTAGGTGTTTTTTTGTGTATTTGAACACTTATTATTATTATTATTATTATTTTATAGGTAACAGTTTTGATTGTAGGCTTTTCATGTGCAAAAGATGGTGGTTGGAGACGAGTCCAGTTCTGAAGCAGGGACTAGGCTTTTTATCTCACATTTGGACTACGAGGTTACTAATGAGGATATTAAGGTGAAAATGGTATCTCATAATTATTATAGCTTTTGAATGATCACTACAAGAAATTTGGGTATTTACCCACACATAGTATGTGTAGGAAAAACCATATAATGTGTTAGTAGTAACGTTTACCTACACATAAATTAAGTGTCATGATGTGTAGACTCGGGACTGTGGATATAGATCATTACCTACACATTTATTATGTGTAGGTAAATAGCAAGCTATACTTACACATATATGTGTGGCTAAAACTAATATAAATGTGTTGGTAGAACTATAACAACTTGTTGGATTCAGCTGATGTGGCAGCTAATTATGTGTAGGTAAATGTAAAAGATGTGTGGATATTGATCTTAATATGTGTAGGCATTGATCTTAACATGTGTAGAAATAATATATATTGATGTGTTGGTAAAAATATTTAAATTTGTAGATAATAAGCAAGATTTATTTAAATAATAATTTTTAAATATATACAAACAAATACAAAACAGTTATAGAAACATACACGATCAAATTAACATTCTTAATCAAAACATAAGAGTTCAAACAACCAAACAAAATACTTAAACAAACAAAGCAAATATTGACCATAAGTTACTAAATGGTATAAAATTACTAAACAACATCCTCATCAATACTTTCAATCACTCTCTAGAGCATCACTTTGAGATTGTCCAGATGTGCTTGATGGAGGAGACATGATATTATTCTCAATCAGTGCTTGTTCCATAATTGCACATTTACTTGTCACTGTTTGAAGTGCATCGACCAGCTCATCATAAGTAGGACACTTTGCGTTTTTAGTTGTACCCATTGTGTCATCCACGATAACCAGATCACGCCCCACCCATGCAAACAAATAGATATTCGTCCAAGTACATTATCAATAATCAACTTGTCGCTCATTGATTCCATGATATGTTGGTTTCTCAACTTCATCATTTCTTCCTTTAAGGGAAAAAAAGAAAACAAAAACAATAAATTAATTGTTAAACAAATAATGAATACTCGGTGGTAGAAAAAAAAAACTAAACTTACATATATTGCAGCCATATTTTTTAGATATCCAACTTTTTTCCACATCCCAATGTGTAAGCCGCTAAGTCTCAAGTTGACCTGATGAAGAATCCAAATCCAATCCATGTAGTTTCAATCTTAAAGGGATCAAAACAAAAAAGGGGTAAGGAACTTTCTTTCATCTTCATTAATGTCTTGGGTATTTTGACCCATTTGCTTATTAGTGGGTCAATTTAGATTGTGTTTAATCTTAAATGAAAGCTAGTAAACTTATAACCTGAAGTTGGATCAACAACACTATGATGTTAGAAATTACCTATGGAGCCACTAGCCACCAATGTTTGGATAAGAGAGATTGCAAATTTTGTTTCCACGTCTGCCAATCATATAAAATTAGTCACTTTCTACCTACTTGGATGATGATAATGGTGAAATTACTATGTTGTATACACATACTATTCCGCAAAGTAACAATCAAGCAAACCGATTACTAAAAGCATTCATACGCATTTTTATCAACAACACATAAATATTTTTACCAAAACATTAAGCCAAAAATTATATTATCCAAATCCACACGTCACAAGTCACGAAATAATCATCAGTATGACGTAGGTAGCGTAAATGTTTAGCTACTCATCATGTTCAACATGTCAAACATATAAAAATAAATAGCAAACATGACTAAGGAAAAATATAAAGTGTACGAACAAGGGTTTAAGAACATAGAAATATTAAGAAAAACGAACCAAGCACTTCGTACAAATATATCCAAGCCTCCTTTATAAAATATTGCTCTCCCTAATAATGGCTGCCTTCAGAAATGCGCTGCTCTCCTTCGATCTCTACTTGCAACTGTTCTATTTGCGGCTGTCGAGATGTCCTGATATCATATGCCCCCTCCAAAATAATATGTATCCTCTTTTTTAATATCCAGCGGCAGATTTATGAATCCTCCTCAAAATATAATGTCCATTCCAAAGATTAGAGCCCTATTTTTTATGATTTTATTTTGGGCCCCCACATCTCTTCTCGTGACCATGATATGGTTATATTGACCATTCATTTTTTATATTATTAATTATTATTATTATACTATTATTATTATTTATTATATCTCTATGTTCCTGACTCGGGTGTCCTTGACTTGACCAAAGTTGTTTGTTTACGCTCCAAAGTCCATGAACACCAGTTGCTCGCGTCTTGATTATTTTTCACTATTTTAAAGTCTTTTTTCACGAACACCTACAAGAGTATGCCATCTTTAATATATATATATATATATGGTCTTACCTGATAATCATAAACTAAAAGAAACCCAAAACACTAAACAATAATCATTAACTCTAATTGACCAATAATGAACCTTTTAAATTGAAAAAAAAAAACTAAACAATTCATCGTAACCGATTCTAATTTACCAGTTCATTTTCTAAGAAAAAATTTTTTATCTACAAATTCATTTACAAAATACTATGTGTTGGTAAACATAATCAATTACCCACACACATATTAGTTTGTTCCATACGTGTAGTTAATTTATATACACATAACAAAAAATTTTCACATGTGTTGATAATATAATATTTAATTGATCTTCAATCTTGTAGGAAAAATTTCCCACCAAGATTAAGTGTGGCTAAAAGTATTAGCAACACATATTAAGTGTTAACGATTAGCAACAAAATTTATCAACCATTACCCACACATATGTAAATATGTGTAGATATTTACCCACACATATACATGTGTAGGTAAATTATGTGTGGGTAAACACCCTAATTTCTTGTAGTGGATATTTTAGTTTTTTAATTAAGGTTTGTTTTAATTAGGCCTGAGTTTTGAAGATGAGAATTTATTTTTTATTTATTTATTTATTATTATTGTTATTATTAATTAATTAAGTAGTCTCTAGCTTATAAAAAAGTGAAGTAATGAGATGCGTAATTATGATATATATGTATGTTATGCTACTAAATTGCAATCTTGCAACACTGCTGATGGTCAATTGTGCACATGATTTGTTTCAAAATCTGTCTGTATCACTTTGTATGTTTTAGAGGTGTTACAAAGTTCTAATGAGTCTAATGTACTTCTAAAATTCAGTTGGTGTTTTCCTCTTTAGAAGAACATAATGGCATGCACAAAATATTTAGCATCATATACTCATGTGGTCCATCTGCAAGTGCTTTTTCAGACATCGATGAATTAAAACGCTATGCAATTCATTATGATAAAAGTGGCAGATCAAAGGTATATTGTATTATTATTATTAATTAGCTTAATATTGCCTGGCTATATAATATGAGAGGCAAATTGTTTGTAATGGAAATATAAAAGTTAACTAAAGTTATGAAGTTATGTTGGTTGTTGATACTATGTTATGGTGATTGCAGAATTATATCATGAAGAATCCTGCTTTTAGATCACAGTTTCATGAGATGTGTGCAAAAGTAGGAGTTGATCCGTTAGTGTCGAATAAAGGGTTCTAAGCTGAGCTGTTAGGATAGTGTCGAGTTGTTATCGAGTTGATTTGGGGTTAGTATGGATATTATTGAGAAGGTCAATGGGATTGGTGATTCGGATAATGTTACTATAGGGGAAGTTTATTACATACCTTTAAACTCTGATAGGTTATATAAGATTACTTTAGTTATTGATTAATTGCAGAGTTGCTTCTACTGTTACCTTTATGCATTTTTTAACCTTAGGATATGTATTAATATTAGAGTTACACGTTGTGTGTTAGGTTAGGTATTGAATATTGATATTAGAGTTATGCATTTTTTAGCCTTTATGATAGGTGTTAATATTAGAGTTATACATTGTTTTAGGTTAGATATCAATATTAGTATGTTAGAGTTGTACATTTTTAATCCTTTAGGGTGTTACCATTGGAGTTGTACATTGTTTTAGGTTACGTATTAATATTAGAGTTATACATTGATGTGTTATATTAGATTTATCAACCCCGGGACTCTCCCAAGGTGTCAAAAATATGAGTACGAGTTCGATTACAACTCGATAACTATCAAGAATTAAGAAATCTTTATTAACCACATACAAAGACCCTCCCAAATCTGTATAACTCTTTCAAACACCAATCATCAACTGATGACCAATCCTAAACCTAACGATTAACACACTTCGAATGAATCTAGTTCTGGGATACAGTGAATACGAAAGAGAAGGCAAGAGAGAAAACTATGTGAAAAGAAGCCCTTGGACGAAAAGAAAAATTCTTGATAATGAAAGGAATCAAGAACAAATTAAACTAAAAAAACAAATAAACAAGGAGATACAACGCATTAAGCAAAGGTGCAACATCGCATAGTAGAACTGAGAACCCTCATAGGCATATATAAACGAGGCCTAAGGCGGTGTGGTGTTTTAGATAGGCCTTCCACATGACTCTTTATAGCATCCAAGTCCAGCTGATATAGACCAATAGCAGCTTCCAATCTGCCCAAGTAGAACAACTTCCATTGGCCCAAATCCATTCAGTCCAACATAAAATAACCACAAATAAATTGTCAATCATATATGTAATGAAATTGAAATAATAAAAATTATAATAGTACTTATAGTTTTTAACCACCCCCCCAATTTCATTACTAGGACAGATCAAACATCTTCAATTTATTTCCAATACAAGTGTTTCTTGGATGCCTACAAGGGGTACCATCAAATACAAATGAAGCAGGAAGACGAAGAAAAGACGGCCTTTCACACCGATAAGGGGATCTTTTGCTATAAGAAGATGCCCCTTGGCCTAAACAATGCGGGGGAAATCTATCAACGGCTTGTAGATCAAGCTTTCTCACAACAGATAGGAAAAAACATTGAGGCCTACGTAGACGATTTGGTCATTAAAAGCAAGTCCGGGGAGGCCATGACTAAAGACATCCGAGAAACCTTTGACAACCTCCGAAGAATAAACATGAAGCTCAATCCAGTGAAGTGCTCCTTCGGATTTGAGGAAGGCAAGTTTCTTGGCCATATAGTTGGAAAACAAAGTATCAAGGCGAATCCCAACAAAATTCAAGTTGTCTTAAACATGAAGTCGCCTGCCACAAAAAAGGAAGTGCAGAGCCTCAACGGTAAAATTGTTGTCCTAAAACGTTTCATGCCCAAATCCGCAGAAAAATCCTTTCCTTTCTTTAAAACACTCAAAAACTGTGTTGACAAGAAGGATTTCCGTTGGACAACAGAGGCAGAAGCTGCCTTCCTTGAGCTTAAAAAACACATAGCTTCCTTGCCAGAAATGGCTACACCCGAAGAAGAGGAAGTAATAACAGTTTACATATCTGTAGGATCGGAAGCTGTAAGCTCGGTCCTCCTGGTTGACCGAGGGAAGGAACAAATACCTGTTTATTTTGTTAGTCGAGCCCTCAAAAATGCTGAAATTAATTATGCTCCTATAGAGAAGCTGGTGCTGGCACTTGTACACACTACTAAAAGGCTGAGATGATATTTCCAAGCTCACCCGATGAAGGTAATCACCGATCAACCTATACGCTCTGTCTTAGAAAAGCCAGAAGACTCGGAAGGTTGGCAAAGTGGGCTGTTAGCCTAGGGGAGCACAAGATAGAATATGTTCCAAGAAGGGCTTAAAAGGGGTAGGTATTTGTAGACTTCCTCACTGAGTTGCCCGTCCAGCAGATAGGGGAAGAAGTGAATGAGGTCGAGGAGGAGCAACCTGACCTCAAAGGAAAGTGGTGTCTTTCACTGATGGAGCCTCAAGTGTAGAAGGTTCCGGGGCTGGTCTTGTCATCAGGGACCCCCACAGAACTGAATACACTTATGCACTCCGTCTGGACTTCCCCTACACCAATAACATTGCTGAATACGAGGCCCTACTGGCCGGCATAAGATAGGCAAAGAGCATGAAGGTACGAAAACTGAAAGTGTTCGTTGATTCAAACCTGGTGGTCAACCAAGTTAACGAGGGGTACACGGCTAAGGAACCTTCAATGAAGTACTCCGAGAGCCATCCATTAACGATAAAGAAATCCAAGATGTGGTCACCGAGATAGAATCCACCTGGATGACGCCCATTACGTCTTACCTTAAGGAAGGGAAGCTGCCAGATGACGAGGGAGAAACAAAGAGATTGGTCATCAAGGCAAGACAATATGTGATCGAAGATGACATGCTCTACAAGAAGGCCTACCTTGCACCTCTGCTCAGGTGCGTAGGCCCCAATCAAAGCAGCTATCTCATCAGGGAAGTGCATGTTGGGATATGTGGCATGCATGCTGGAGCTCGGGCTGTCGTCTCAAAGTTGATGAATCTTGGCTATTGTTGGCCAGCTACAAACGCCGGTGAAGACCAACCCCAAGCATGATCTTGTACCCATCATCTCAGCCTGGCCCTTCTATAAGTGGGGTATGGACATTGTGGGTCCCTTCCCACAGGCTCCAGGAAAACTAAAGTTCCTTTTGCTAGCTGTGGACTATTTCACTAAGTGGCTGGAGGTCAGGCCATTGGCCACCATCTCAGGAAAGCGGGTGATCAACTTCGTCTGGGAACAAATAATTTCTAGATATGGGCTACCAGGGGAGATCGTTACATACAATGGAAAACAGTTCGTAAATAGCTCATTCAACACTTGGTGCTCCGAGCTAGAAATCAAGCAAGTATTCAGCTCAGTAGCTTATCCCCAGTCCAATGGGCAGGTTGAACGAATGAACAGAAGCATTGTAGAAGGTATTAAAACAAGACTGGGAAGGTATGGCAAGAACTGGGTAGATGAGCTCCCGAGTGTCTTGTGGGCGATAAGAACTATGGAAAAAACAAGCCACCAAAGAACACCCTACAACCATGTCTTTGGGAGTGAAGCTGTAATACCTGCCGAGATAGGGGTAAGCTCAAGAAGAAATGCTTGCAAAGATTCATAAAACAATGACAAGGAGGAGCTACTCAATTTAGACCTCCTGGAAGAAGTAAGGGACCAAGCCTCCATCAGGGAGGCCAGGTACAAAAAGAAGCTAGAAGCCTACTACAACACAAGGGTAAAGAAAGAGGTCTTAAAACCAGGAGACCTTGTGTTAAGGTGCAATGAAGCCAGCAAGCAGCAAAGCACAGGGAAGCTGGGACCCGTTGGGAAGGCCCCTATGTCATCAAGGAGGCCCATAAAGGGGGGGGGGGGGGGTTTCCTATAAGCTAGCTGACCCTAATGGAAAAATGGTCCCAAGGCATTGCAGTGACAAGCACTTGAAGCGATTTTATGTTTAATGGTTGTAATGCTATTATGTACTCCGGATGTTATGAGTAGTCAAAAAACTTTGTTTTAGAATTGATTCACTTGTCACTTATCTTATCAAAGGGTGAGCCCCTCCTAACAAGGCTCCATGGGGTCCGGTGCTATACCTACCCATGAAACGGGGATGAGCTCCAAGGCCACAACTGCTCAACAGGGAACAAGGCTAAACAACTTCCTGTATACAGGGTGAGTTCCTAATACAATCCATAACTCCATGGGACAAGTCTAAAAAAGAATAAACCTAAACCCATGAAAGAGAGTAAGCTCCTCACACCAAGATAGCTTGTACATGTTCATAGAAAACACAAAAACAAACATATAATATAAAAATTGTCAAGTATGGTTCTAAAAAAGAAAAACTAATAGGATGAATTTTGCATCGGCAATCTAGCTATGTAGCTTGGGTTGGATGACTGCAGCATTCAACTTAAAGTAAAAGGCTAAAGACATTGCAAACACAATACACGACAAGTAAAAGCATAAAACGACAAACAAACATTAAACATAAAGGCATCACCCCTAACGGGGGAGCATTTCGATTATAAGCGTTCAAAAGATAAAAAGCTTGAAGGCTGACATACGTGGAAAAGATTAAAAACATTCTAAGGAACTACTACATTCATGGGGTAACCACACCTTCTACTCCGTTGGCGGAATCACCCTCACCGGAGGGAGCAACTGTCTTTTTACCAACATCATCATACAAACCATCATTATCCAGGCCAAAGAAAGGATCATCCTCAGCAGAAGAAGGGGTGGACTCAACCTCCAAGGCTTCAAGAGGGGAAGGACTATCAAGTACCTGCTCTGATAGGGGAACTTCAGAAGTGTCAGCAGGCTTAGCACGTTTAGAACTACCCTCCTCAGCATCACCTCCCTCAAGCATGATCTTCAAAGGCCTCTTCAACACATAAGAGCTAAAGCCTTCGTCGACCACCTCTTTCTTCAACCCCTCAGGCTCCAAAATTTGCAGGAAGGTAAGCGGCTGCTGAGTAGATTTGTTAATGGCAGATATGTAAGGGTAGGTGGACAGCTCCATTGTTTTCACAACATCAATGAATTCTGCTCTGGAAGTAGGCTTGAAGGAGGGGAGCTCCTCGAGTTTTTGACCCTCCTCAGCTGCTTTATAACCAACCGAATTCCCCCATGACGGCCAAAAGCTATGGCCTTTGCATAAATCTTAGCAAGAGGAGCATTGAACTCTTGAGAATGCAGGAGGTTGCTAACAATACGAGCAACACCTTTGGAGATCAGCCAGTCTTTTTCCTCGGTTAAACGATCAACTTGGACCCTTAGCTCGATGCCTACCTTCTTTATAGCAACCTGCTCCTGCTTAACAGCCTCCTTGGCCATAGCCAAACCCTCCCTTTCCTCGGCACTCTTTGCCTTCTCATCATTCAACCCTTTCAACATGGTGTCAAATTTCTCCTTCTCTAAACCCAACTGGGTCCTAGACACAGCCAACTCATGAATCAGATCCTTCTCTCGGGTAGCATAACGTGCCAACTCTTCCTTTGCTTTCACTAACTCAGCCTCGTGTTCTTCAAACACACCCTCAACTCATGCTCGGTGACCCAAATGTTCACCGCACCTAGACATACCATCCGGAAACAGTGAAAGAAACTGACCAAAATGATAGTACATCTTCTTCATCACATCACGATCTAACCACTCCTTATGAATCTTCTTCTCAGCCTCAGGATTATAGTTTACAATCAACTCTCGAAAAACTAATGCTTTCTTCAAAGTATCACTATTCTTTATGCTCCACTTGGGCACAAAAGCCTCCTGATCAAGCAACCTACCCTGTTTCTGCTGTGAAGAAGGATACCCTATAACATCAGAAATTGCCTTGGAAATTTCATCCCCCTCATCTTGCAAAGTCAGCAACTTTTGGGTTCTATCCTTGGCAATGGGAACCTCAATATCTTTGGGCTTCTTGAAAATAGCATCATCCTTTTCCGGAGAAGACAATGTAGGCTTGCCCTTCCCCGAAGCAGGGGCATAACCCAGACCTGAAGCTATCAATGATGAGTCCTCATCCTCATCTTCCAAGACCAAGGGAATAGTGGGTGACTTCCCTAAAAAAGAAGTAGAGGTAGTCTTCAACCGCTTGTTGGAACGACAGACAGTTACCCCCTTTTTCCCTGAAGGCTCCGCAACAGTTGAAGTCGATGACACAACGCTAGTATACACCCCTTGGAACCTGATGTGTTCAGTCCTCACTACGACATTCTTCCCACCTTCCCCCACAGCACGAGCTTCAAATTTGACATCAGAATAGTCATAATCCAAGGTATTCATATCTACAAGAAGGAAGGAAACTAAATAAGCAAAATACATAGAGAAAAATGGGAAAAGAACATAAGGTGCAACAATACATACCCTCCCTACCAAGAGTTATCACAGGTTCAGTCTCAACATCGTCCCAGTTGGTGCTTAGACCCATAATAACTAAAAATTCATCAGGGAAGGTACGAAGGCGAGTGGGAAAAGCCTTGAGTTTTTCCAGCAATTTTTTTTTTATCAAGATTGCTTGGATCAGGCTCCTTGTGATTTAGAGGATCATTTGAAGCCCTCCTAGGGGTCTTAAAAGGGAGAAGGTCGACATTCAAGGAAATGATTTTGTCTTTCCAAGTGGAGACAAGTCCTATGATACTAGAAATTAGGGCAGGCTCACATTGGGTTTTTTCGATAGTAAACCAATTCCCATTTTTGGCTAGCCTAAAGAAACGATGATACATGGCCAAGAAGGCTCATACCCAAGACAACGACACACAATCTCGAAATGTATGATTTGAGCAACACCGGATGGACACAACTGATCAAGGGATAGTTGGTGATACTCAAGAACATTGAGGAAAAACTTAGAGAAGGGGTACCGAAGGTTACCCTGATCAAACTGCCGGGTATACACAGCCACTTTCCCTATCGGAACAATGGTCACTGGGGTCCACCCCTTTGAGACAACAGGCTCAAACGACAGGGGAATGCCCATTTCTGTGCAAAACCGTTCGGCATCGGACATAGAAAGACGAGAGAAGAGAGAGGCAAGATCACTTTTTACCCCATATTCAAAACAAAAATGAGAAACAAAGAAGGTTACTTACCGGATATAAAGGAGGAAAACGGGAAGCACCGGCGAACAAGGATTGTGGGAGAGAGAGAATTTTTTACTAAAAATGGAAGATATGTGAAAGTTAAAGGGAATTAACCACCATTTATAAGTTTAAAATTCAAATTAAATGGAAAGGTACGGTTATCAAGAAGGTAATCGCCATACAGCTGTCCCACTTGATGGCTAACGTCAACCTAGGCATCAATCAAATCAATGGTAGCCTGCGGCAATCGATGAGACAGGAGGCTACTCCCAAGAAGCAATGATGGCCTTTATATTATTTAAAAAAGGGTCATGTTCAGCAATGATAAACCACATACTTACATAAAAAATTGGCTAAGGTACACTAGAAAAATTGTGCTCCCATGGGGAAGCCTCGGGTTAATAGCTCCTCGATACCAAAGCAAGGTTAGCTAACGTTGCTACCAAGGAGCCAGATGAATTATAAGTCACAAGCACTTCTAACTTCATTACAAATGCTTATGACTGAGGGGTAGATGACGTGGGTCCTAAAACGACCACGTTTAGTCCCTTGCCAAAAAATAAAGCAATGTAAAGTGTTGGATATGCCTGACTTAATGGAGCTGGACAGCCTACGTAGGGCAGCACGGCTGCCATACGACAACACTACATCAAAAAACAAACAGTAACTTCATTGGAAATATAAAAAGGTATTTTAACTCTTGCTATGGTGAAAAGTAAAAACCAGCACACAGCTCCAAGCATGACCTTGGAAATAGCAAAAACTGAAAATATACCAAATGGGCAAAGCTTCTCTGCAGGAACCAAGTAGGAGAGTCAACCCTTACCAGGTATAGTAGGAATGCTACCATATGGGAGCTCCTAGGCAGAAATCCACTGCCTATATTGTCATTCCACATTCACTCCAATACTCATTCCTTTCACTCTCATACTCTCTACTTCATTTATACCCAACTCCAAACGAATATATACTTATTCACACACCAGAGTCTAGACGCAGGAGGCCCCTCCTGCGTTAAGACTAACGGTGTCTGTGACATTGTGCAGGTCGATCCAGCAGCTCAGGGACCCTCTAAATTCGATACACCCATAACCTTAAACATCTCCTAACCTAATACCGGTCATTTTCCTTGTTGTAGCAACAACTTCAGAAAACAAGACTTGTGAAGAACTTAAAAAGTAATTTTTCTTGATAAAAAAAACTTTAAAATTTCTCAAGGTATCAAGAGAAAACTTGTAAAATATCATAATGACTAATTGAATAAAGAAACATATTTTACAACTTCACAATAAAAATGAATCACATGATTCAACAAGACTATCATAAACATATCTAATAAGACAAAAGTCACATGACTTTTAGAAGAGTCAGAACCACAAGATTTAAAACACAAGTCTAATAATAGACCATAACACACAACCGAACAAATTTTGATAGAACACAAAATCACACGGTTTCCAATCAAAGAAAAAAGCTTCTCACATGAGAAAATATACAAGGCTGTAAAACATTCAAGAACAATCTTGACAATATAATTGATAGAAGCACTTGAACTACAAGATTCAACTACCCATACAAACATGGTAAATCATATGCTTAACAAATGAATGCCAATCTTTAGAACATAGATAGAAACTAAGAAGAACTGCTTACAATCCCTTCTCCAACCTCTACGGTTCAGGCCATCAACAAGACGATCCAACAACAACACCAACATGACCTAACGGATTACATAAACTTACAACATGTAGATTTCTATCAAGAATCCAAGATCTAGTGTAAACACCGGAGATTAAAAAACAAAGAGAAAACCAACGAATTAACCAAGAGACTAACACCACGATAATCTCAAATGACTAGACTAGAACAAGTTTGATACTACGCACAAATTCAAACAAAAATAAGTGCAGCACAAAATCCTAATCGTCAACAACGAATGTGAGAATAATATGACTCAAATAACTGGATAAATAGGATTCATGTTACACAACTGGATGGGTAAACCATCATGGCAAAGCGGACAATTTTGGTGGTGAGAGGGGCCGGATGTTACAGATAGTATCAGAGCCACTCCTGTGTCGTTCTGGGTGGTGGGTTCTTACCTCATTAGGGGCGATGAGACTCTAACAGGGGGTGAGTGTGACACCCCAGGAAAATCCCACATCAGCCGTGGTCAGGAGAGATCCTTGTTTCATATGTAATCCAATGCCTCTTAAATAACCAACACGTTTTGGGGCTTAATTTTAATGGATGAGATGAGAACTCCACAGTTAAGCATGCTCAGGTGGGAGCACTACCAGGATGGGTGACCTCCTGGGAAGTTTCCACTGGGGCAACCAAAAACAAATCCGTGAGCTCTGGATGGGCGACCCATCTGGGCAAAGCGGACAATATTGGTGGTCTCATCTTTATACGTCAGCTCATACCTCATAGCTGCTACCATCCCTTCAGTCCTTCGATTGAACTCCTTCATCCTGCTCATTGCAGCATGCTGAGCGTCAATGACTCGAGCCCTATGTTGTAGCATTCTAAGTCCATGTAGGGCTCGTATACCTCTTGAATGGACTGTTTATTAACCAGTTCTACTTCCGCGTCGTTCAACAACCTCAATGCTTTCTCCTTCTCGGTAGTAATATCCTTGTGCTTCACATGGAGATCCAACAACTCACCTAAATCAGACCGCCATCGGCGAACAATCCCGTACAACGATGCTGTCCCATTCACACTTGACCCCATTGCATTCTCTGCAAGCTAAGCATTGTCCAAACCTTGCAGGTAATATCTTTCAGCAAGGGGGAAAGCATTAACCGCCGAGTGACGAATGATTTTGGGTGGATTAACCGAATGAAGAAGCATCAGCATTGCAGCTGACCGCATATCGTCTGGGAAGCTGATGGGAAGCTGTTGGACGTTGCGCATCAGTTCTGTGAAGCTTTTCCCAAGTGAAATCATTGAGGTAGTCAAAGGAGTGCTAGCATGAGTGTAGATTGGTTTCAACTAAGCCTTTCCATGCATAGCAGCAGATGCTGGGACAATAGTAGCAGACGAGCCCACATTTATTGTTTCCATGATATGAGATTTGTGACCTGCACTAGAGATACCGGCAGGGACACTTGCCTTAATATCACCTGCAACGGTCTCCGTCACCTCTGATAGTTTACCTCTTGTTTCAATAACCACCACAACATTCCTGGATTCGGCTTCGTGGGGGAGAGCATCATGACCACTTCTGCATCCCGACCTGGATTATCTCTAGTCCCGGTTTGTTGTGTTGTAACATCCTCTAGTTGCAGGCAAGCATCTGTTTGCAACAATAACACATCATACAGGTCAGTACGGCCCCACACACCAACAGTTAACAATGTTACATGAAAACGAGTAGTTCATAGCAAGTTTTTTCTCTTTTGTCTCTAGCAGCTGCCTCCTTTTCTCAAGAAGTACATCAACATCCGAAGTCGGGGCCTTCCTTTTGCTCGACTTCCCTTTCTTTTTTTGACATCCCCATCGTCTCCCGGGTTCTGCAACACTGATGGGATTAGCATCTATGGGGGAGGCGACCTTGGTTTCCTGCACAGACACCGGGGTGTCTTTCACATCCTCGGGAGCAGTCCCGGAAGTACCTGCCTCACTGGTGGTAACCGGAGGTGCCGGAAAAAGGAAATTTGGGAGAGTCTGGCTTAGAACGTCAAGCTCCTCCTCCTCGATGGGACGGTCATGCTCTATCAGGTAGGAAAGGCCTCCGGATCTAACACATCGAAATACTGCCATTCCACTATGTAGGCACAAAAAGATACCACCTTGGTTAAACACCCTTTCAACTAAAAAGCAATGGACATAAGGAACTTTTGAAGCAGACCTTGGTCTTCTCTGCGATATTCAGGAAAGGATGTCTCCTCTATCCACACACGGCTCATACCTTCATCAACCAGGGCACGTTTAGGTATGTGGGTACATTGAGTGGGATTGTTAAACAACGCTAGGTACAGTTGTGACAACCGTCACCTTCATCTTTCATCAAATTAACAATAATAGTCCTTCAAATGTTTCTATTTTAGTCATTGTAAGTTTCATCGTTTCAAATTAAATAATAGACAAAACTCAAATTATGGACCGTGTCTATGTTTTAATCAAATGCGTATCTTGAAACGTTATTCGGAATGGATTTTATATAAATTTGAAGTTTTATGAAGTTTAAAAACTTTTCGGTTAAGTTATGTTAACTTAGTTAAGAAAAACTTAACCAAAAACATAATATATTTAACCAAGTTTAAAGCTAAGGGACCAATATTGCCATAACAAGAAACTTACAAAGTTTAAAAAAAATAACAATATATATCCCAAAATGTTTTTCCGGCGACCTTGTTGCCGGATCCGGCCACCGTCCGGCGACCCCCCAAATTTGAGCTTTAATGCGTTTTTAATCCATTTTAATGCGTAAATTGACCTTCTCCATCATGTGCGACCTATTACTACACTTCAAATGAGAATTAAACGAGTTTTAATGAAGTTTAAATCGTTTGTTTATATGTAATCGCCGGAGATTAAAGAATCGATTCAAACGTCTTTCTTTCTTAAACAACATTATAAATTGATCCTACCATCTCGTTTCTGCACTGATTATCTTCGAAAACCCACTAAAAACGTAGCTAATTCTGTCCAGAAGATGTAGGAATCAGACCACATGTATCGGCTTCTTTTTTTTTCTATTCGACCTCCAATTGATAAAGTAAGTCTAATTCTATTATGCGGTTTTATTTCTCATCGGATTCTGATTAAAACCGCTTTATTACAGACCGGTTATCAGGTCTTGATCGTGTTTATTGAGATTTTGGTTAGGGTTCTTAGTCTTGTATTTGGGGAAGAAGATAAAACTTGATAATGGTTTATATAATTTTATTTTCACAATTATTGAAAAAAGTGGTTATGGAGTAGTGGTAGTATGTTGGTCATGACAACAGAGGGGCCGGGTTCGAATCTCTTCACCAGCACCCCCTTTTTCTATTTTTTTTCCAGATTTTGTTTTATTATTTATATATTAATTATATAAATATATTAATTTTACAATATTCATCATAAATTCATTTTTTATCCAAACAATATGAAAATTTAGGTGTAGCTTCTTGACACCTTATAGGAAATTGTCATAGTTTTAGTGTTCTGAAAAATATTTATTTTCATGATTTTATTAATTTAAATTCTTTTAATCATAATTAATTAATTAAAAATTCATTTTTAATGATTTAAATCTCAAATTTTCTGGAAAATTATTTTTTAGAATCATGAACCTAAATAAAAATTATTGGATTAGAAAACATTTATTTTTATTGATTTTCCTATTTTTAATCATTTAAACATGATTTAAATTCATTAAATCAGTTTTAAATATAAATATGTTTATAAAAATTATGGGAAAATTTATTTCATTTATTTACAGCAGAAAGTATTCATTTGTTATAAAAATAGCATTTTTGGAACATGTCTTGTATTATTAGTCTTATTTCTATGTTAATTAAGCATAATTAATCATTTATTTATGTATACTATTTAACATCTATTTAATAAATACTTTTCTTATAAAATAGAAATTTTCCTATGTTTGAACATCTTAATTACCATTGGTTGGATCATTGTGTAACTCATAATTATTTATTTCAATATTTATGATTGTTGTATTTATTTACAATAATTAGTTAAAGTAATTAACTAAATTATTTTGTATTAATTATTTAAACATATTTTGACCTAAATATTCAATTGGTAGTAATTATATTACCTAAATCATATTTACAAACTTTGGTATATTATTTTAAATATACAACTTTTATAGTAATTCGACTTATCATAAAAACTCTAATTTCCCAAATCGACTTAGCAAACCGTAATGCCTTAGACCCTAGATACCTTAGACTCTTAAACTTTCCCTTATTAGTACTCTTATGCATTATAGGTTGGATTTTTCCGGAATTCCCATTACTTAGCTCACGACCGCTTAAGTTGGATTTTGATCGCTTTCGCAAACTGTGAGTATATCTTTCCCCTTTTTCATGTTTTTACTCTTTTGGGGCTATTCATGTACACTATGACTAAATGTTACTCTTTCACTAAATGCAATTCTCATGTGTGTTTGCTTTATGTTAATTTGTGTGTCTATGACTTGTCAAAATCATTAACCTTTGAGGGCCTGACATTTCAATGAATAGTACTATGGTATATACCCTTGTGACTCTGTTGAGAGTCCTTGTCATTGCTATGTATTTCATTACTACTAGCGCATACTATATATATTTCTTTTCATTTCATAGGGTTGATTTTGAACGGGTATTACTTATTACATAATTGCAAATGGTACCAGCACATGAATTGCTAAACACTTTTCCTTACTATATGTATTCAAAACAGGGTATGTTCACCAATACATTTTTGTATTGACCAATTTATTTTCGTACATGTTACAGGTTCTTATGAGATGACTTTTAAGCTTTTGGAATTTTACTTAGATTTTGGATTCATTGTATTTCTGTTAGTTGGCATTTAGAATCGTTGTATTTCAATTCAATGTAATAAACTATGTAATCAATATATCAATATTTACATTTTTAGTCCATGAGCTATTGAACAATCGTCACTACATGACACCTTGATGTTTCCGCCATCAGTTGGGGTGTTACAGATTGGTATCAGAGCCATGGTTATAGGGAATTAGGTTATTAGAATGCCTTTTAGCCTAGTCTATAACTAAGCTTACATTCATGAGTCCTCGCATGTAAGTTTCTCCTTATTCGTATATTTTCTTTCTAGATATTTTTGTTATGATTCTTTCTTGTTATTATTTCGGTATTTTGTTTGGAGAAGAAGGCACTCGTATTTCACAAACGAAATGATATCACCAAGTTAGGAGTGACATCCATACCTTGGTGATTAATTTCACTCCCCTATATGTTATTTATCTTAGGAATATATGTAACACCCGCATCCCGGGGTCCTGCCTGCGTGCCTGTGGGTTAGTGGCCCACAAACAAAAGTGGATCCCACGAGGTGTCACGTTTTGGATTATCAATACACAGAGTTCTACACAGCGGAAGTCTTTATCTTAATTTAAATCAAAAGCCAAGTCTTTGTACAACAACCTAATCTATTACAATAGATTGTATCTATATGCCAGCCTCTTTCTTAGTCCTCGGTAGCCGTTCCAGATGCCTTTCGGACTTCTTATCATCAAACCTACATACAAGGGCACCTAGGATGTGTGCCCAGAAAATATTTGGGACTCAGCACAACGCTGGTGAGTTCATGAACATAATAGTATTCAAATCACAGGTTCATCGACTATAGCATCAAGCAGATATATCCATGGCAAACAGATAAGAATAGAGTAAGCACAGTATGTTCACATAACCAGGCTATGTACACAAAGTCCTACTGGCTACACCACATGCTCACCAGGCTATGTATACAAAGTCCTACTGGCTACACCGCATGCTCACCAGGCTAGGTATACAAAGTCCTACCGGCTAAATCGGAGACATACAATCAGCTCTCAATCATCCTATCAATCATTGCCATATATCACAGATGCTAAACATAGTCGATTATAAAATTATTATCAATTCAAAAAGAACATCACATCCGTTTTAAAAATAGTTCAGAGGAACTCACCTGTTTAACGATTGCTTAACACTTGCTAGTGGGTTCTACCTCAAGATCCTCAAAATTATCTATGGGTTGTCGGCATATAGTCTCACTATCTGCGCTTCATAAATAATGACTAATAACAAGAACTGTTTCTACGCTCAATCGAAAGGTCACGTCTCCACTTATAGCAAATATGATGTCTTAGTTTGGAAGGAACCGGTGATTATTTATTCTTATTCATATACGTGCCCTCTCACCATTTTAGTTTGATGTATAATTTACTCTACACAATGTACGCATCACACGTACACTACATATCACTTACTCACCCATTTTATATTAAAATGATAAATAACTTTTAAATGTGAAGATTCATATTATACATACGTACACTTCTTTTCTTTTATAATAATTATTATTATATTGTTATAATTAATTCAGCTGCTTCACTCGTTTATCTCTTATAACTCTTAAAATATAACGTCTTATAAGATTATGAACTTACGGTTGTAATGAGCTTATTTTTCTCTATGTTTTAATCTAAGGTTCATTCAAAATGAATAAGGGTCAAATATAATGTACAATATTATTACTAAACGGTCTCCTATAAGACCAATTACTCATCCAGATCTCACATCTTCAGTAGTCATGATCTTTGTCACTTACTCGTATAACAATATATAAAAATATAAACTTCATATTTCTCGCGTTTATAACTATTACTTCATAGTAAACGCATGTATAGACTTTAATATCATGGCTTGTATACTCGTTTCTCTAATCGAGTATTCCTCAAAATCTGGGGTTGTTACATTCTACCCCCCTTAAAATAGGTTTCGTCCTCGAAACATGTTATTCTAAGAATATTTCCGGTGATGTCTTCACTTAGGCTGAGCCACTAATAATTATTCCTTAGTTCATGATACATATGTATAAAAATCTCGACTTGTGAGTCTCTTCAAGAGTCACTCTCTTGATCTAACAAGTTCCTAGACTCCTTAATTGTCTTCCACGAATCTTAGTTCCTTGGTCATTCTTATCATAATAGTTTGACTCATTCTTCTTCTCTTAATTCATATTCTTTAACGTGAAGAATATCACAACTAACTCTAGATCATGGGTTAGGTATTTCCTCTCATGTTTAAATTTGTTGTGGGGAATATGTCGCCTTTCCTATTAATGGCATGTATTGAAGACATTCTACGGTACTACAATCCATTCTTAATTTTATAAAGGATTCACATCTATCCGTTCTAGCTCTTTACATAATTATTTTATTATCAAAACCTATTGAGACATATTACCCATTGCATCCTATGGACGTTAACCATGTAACATTGTCTCTTAAAATCTCTTAGTGTCTCTTAACAATGGTCCTCTAATTTAGTTTATAATGCTTATCCATACAACCTGATGTTTATTTATGATTTCAAATTCCTCAACGTATAAACTATTGCAACTAACTTTGAATCATGAAATGGGTAATGTATCTCATGTACATAAAGTTGACGACAAGGTATGCTATCACTTTTTCCTTTACTACCTAGGTTCGACATTGCTCAGTGTCCTTGTACGTGCATGGTTTGATCCAATGTGAACCCCTAACACAATATCAAATTTTTCTAAAGGTCTCTCTTGGGGACTCAAGTAAACTCTTAAGGAGGTTTTGTATCTCAATCGGCTTCCATTACAATTTATTTCTGAATCAACTCCAAGTCTTAAACTTATTCTCTTGGACATGTCGAGGCATCAAAATTATTTAATTTTCCTTTGCTTACCTGAGTAACATGTCAACGCTATTCAATTTAACTCTCACCTCATTCTACCCCCTTAGAAACATTCGAGGATTTCGTCAAAAGTCATCATACATGCATATTCATCTTTATCTATGTTATACAACATCCACTGGCGCGTTTCAGAGATATATGCTCTTATAACCAGACCATGTGGCATAATTGTTTTCTATCTCACTTTCCTTGTAATATCTATTCCTTTAATATTTATATTATACCATCACTTCTCTTATTTCCTTACCTATAATTATCAGGTCATAAAAAGCTTTCCTATAATTACTATGACCATCAATAATAAGAATGATTAATTTTCTAGCAAATACATCTAACTAATAGTATTTAATATTCAGGTATCAAACAAAACAAGAGTTGTAAAGTAATACGCTCTGATTACCATACTGGCACATACAAAGGCATGCTCTCCCATATCCAAACATGCATATCTAAATACATACACTCTATTTACCAGACTGTCTATACAAATCTTGCTTACGTGATCCAAGAGTCCAACCATATTCCTATCTTCTTGCTTACTATTTGATGATTTCAGTACAATATGATGTTTGCGAGATCATAGCGGTGGCATACATTAACCTTCATACTGGCCAGGTATGAAAGTAATATATGATACACACCATGATACTCCCAACTACCATATGGTTCTTTAATCATACAAAGTTCGGCATACCTATCGCATTCTATCATCTCATACCGGCATCCGGCTACTAAGACTGGCGTTTCTACTTGGCTTAAAAGATAAAAATTCTAGTTTGTGTTTCTACTTGGCTTAAAAATTATAGTTTAAGTCTAGATACCGCTCGAGTACCTAAATCCCTTAAACTAAGGCTCTGATACCAAAATGTAACACCCGCATCCCGGGGTCCTGCCTGCGTGCCTGTGGGTTAGTGGCCCACAAACAAAAGTGGATCCCACGAGGTGTCACGTTTTGGATTATCAATACACAGAGTTCTACACAGCGGAAGTCTATATCTTAATTTAAATCAAAAGCCAAGTCTTTGTACAACAACCTAATCTATTACAATAGATTGTATCTATATGCCAGCCTCTTTCTTAGTCCTCGGTAGCCGTTCCAGATGCCTTTCGGACTTCTTATCATCAAACCTACATACAAGGGCACCTAGGATGTGTGCCCAGAAAATATTTGGGACTCAGCACAACGCTGGTGAGTTCATGAACATAATAGTATTCAAATCACAGGTTCATCGACTATAGCATCAAGCAGATATATCCATGGCAAACAGATAAGAATAGAGTAAGCACAGTATGTTCACATAACCAGGCTATGTACACAAAGTCCTACTGGCTACACCACATGCTCACCAGGCTATGTATACAAAGTCCTACTGGCTACACCGCATGCTCACCAGGCTAGGTATACAAAGTCCTACCGGCTAAATCGGAGACATACAATCAGCTCTCAATCATCCTATCAATCATTGCCATATATCACAGATGCTAAACATAGTCGATTATAAAATTATTATCAATTCAAAAAGAACATCACATCCGTTTTAAAAATAGTTCAGAGGAACTCACCTGTTTAACGATTGCTTAACACTTGCTAGTGGGTTCTACCTCAAGATCCTCAAAATTATCTATGGGTTGTCGGCATATAGTCTCACTATCTGCGCTTCATAAATAATGACTAATAACAAGAACTGTTTCTACGCTCAATCGAAAGGTCACGTCTCCACTTATAGCAAATATGATGTCTTAGTTTGGAAGGAACCGGTGATTATTTATTCTTATTCATATACGTGCCCTCTCACCATTTTAGTTTGATGTATAATTTACTCTACACAATGTACGCATCACACGTACACTACATATCACTTACTCACCCATTTTATATTAAAATGATAAATAACTTTTAAATGTGAAGATTCATATTATACATACGTACACTTCTTTTCTTTATAATAATTATTATTATATTGTTATAATTAATTCAGCTGCTTCACTCGTTTATCTCTTATAACTCTTAAAATATAACGTCTTATAAGATTATGAACTTACGGTTGTAATGAGCTTATTTTTCTCTATGTTTTAATCTAAGGTTCATTCAAAATGAATAAGGGTCAAATATAATGTACAATATTATTACTAAACGGTCTCCTATAAGACCAATTACTCATCCGGATCTCACATCTTCACTAGTCATGATCTTTGTCACTTACTCGTATAACAATATATAAAAATATAAACTTCATATTTCTCGCGTTTATAACTATTACTTCATAGTAAACGCATGTATAGACTTTAATATCATGGCTTGTATACTCGTTTCTCTAATCGAGTATTCCTCAAAATCTGGGGTTGTTACAATATATCTTTGAGATAGGAGTGACATCCACACCTCAAAGAGTATTTCCTTCAAAAAGAAACTTAACCATTAAGCTGGGAGTGATATCCTTAACTTAGTGATTGGTTTCATTCCTCAATTGTTTTCAATTTTGAAATACATCTTTGAGTTAGGAGTGAAATCCACATCTCAAGGATCTATTTCTACATCTCGTTTTAAAAGTCTCGCTAAAAGTTTTGAAATTTACCAGTGATGGGGTACGTACAATCGGGAAGGATGACCATTTACTTATAGGTTTAAGTACACTCCCCACAAGTCACTAATAATATTCAATTTCTTTGGCTAGTCACCAGTTTCATTAGAAATATTTTTAGTATCACATTTCATTATTGGTATATTTTTTCATTTGCTGTTTGAAACTCTTCTCATAATTTTCTATAATGAAGTTATTATCTCTTTTGAGCTTTTCCCTATTAATAGCTATCGCTATTAGTGCATTTTTTCCGTTTTCTGTCATTAATTCTTATGTTTTGTTTAACATTTGGATTTTAAGTTCCATCACCTGTTGTTTTATATACTCATTGATCGTTTGCTTTTCATCTTCATTACTAAAACTTCTATGCGCTATTTTACCGCATTAAAACTTACACTATTTCATTCATGTTTCGTGATTTTCATAAAGCATCATTTCTCTTGTTCAAAAGCATTTTCCTGTGACTCAAAAAAATAAATAAAAAAAATTAAGCTTATTGTTTAACTTTGATCACATCTTGATTCTCGAACGTTGCACAATTAAACATGAAGTGGCTTCAAACTTATTATTCAACTTGTTATTATCATCATGTTTACAAATGTACTCGATCGATGTCACAGTATATCTCTAAACTACCCCCTTGTGTCTCTACAATATAGACAACATCATAAATGCCTACCTATTCAACACACACCAGTATACTACTCTCTTAAGCAATTACTTTAGCAATTTACCCTATGTTTCCATCTCATAAAATCACAAAACCCAAGTACCCAGCGTTAAAGAAACTTATTCACCTTATGCCTTAAAACATTTAGCGTGCTATGAGCCAAAGAGATGCCTTAACAGCTTTTACGAACAAACGATTTTCAGCATATAAATTTCGCAACATTATGATAATTCAAGGTTTCAAGTTTAATCAAAACAGGTAACACTTGGATTTTTTTTCCCAAACATTTCATAAATATGGAAAATTTTCAAACTTGAAAGAGATTTAACTTGTAAGTTAAAGGAATGTTTTAATACAGAAAAGCTCTACTTCTCAAAATTCGTCAAGGCATTCAGGACCATATGCAATCTCCTCCCTGTCTCACCCACATTTTTCAAACACTATCAAGGAGAATCAATCCAAACCAAATCAGATTCTCCATTGTCTTCAAACAACCCATAAACTTATACCAAAATTATCAAATACCAACTGATTCACTCAATCAACGTAGCACGAGAACTTGTGCATAGTGGACTTTCAACGTTGAACTGGGTTTTTGAAGCTAGTTACCAGCTGACACTTAAGACTTGAAACTTACACGTTACTTACAAACCTTACTATATCAGTTTGCTGTGACACGATCATTCTTTTAAAACTTAAAGTGGTATATTTTCATAAAGGTTATGTTACAAGCTCTTCACATTTGTATTATTTCAAAACTTCGAGCTTTTTACATTTGGAGTCTGTTCATGTCACTGACTTTTATCATTCATGCTATTTAGATATTGATCTTTTGAAAAACGTTTTATTTACGCATACCTCATGAACTTGTTCTCTTGCATTTAATGACTTGCTTTGCATAACACGAGTCACGTGTAAACCATTTGTTTCATATGACAAATCCATGCATATTTTGAAAAAGAACTTACGACACATAGTAAGCTTTACAAAGATTTTCAACTCGACTTCTCGTAAACACAAGATAGTGTGTACCTGCGAATGTCATATTATGCGAACTTGTTTTCTGAAATATTCTTTGATTTCTAGATATCCTCATACTGTATATTGTACTTCTTTTAACTATATCGCATAGTTTGAGTAATCTATGTTTTGTAAACGAAAAAAAATTATCCCTTACCCTCGTGTTTTTAGTCGCAAACTTTTGGTTTAACAAAATACTGGAAAAATCCTCATGCCAGTAGACTATACGTATGTTCCGTCCACTCTCAACTGCAGTAAATATCATTATCTTATTCTTACATCATTTTATTTTATTATATTCGCGTATTATTTTATTTATGATTATTCTCGTGTTATTATTTTATTAGTGGTTATTCTCACGCGTTAATCACAACTATTCTCGCACTAGTTATTAGTAGTTATTATTACAACACTGGTTTTAAGCATTAATTAACTCGTTACTTACATTTTGTTCAAATTGTTGCGATTTACTTGATATATATTGTACTATTCTTTCAATCGAAATTTTATGCTATACTTATATACTTACTTGAACGCATATTTGATATGCATACTTTCTTTTCTGTTTGAGCAAAACCCTGTTATACTTTACATTATTTTATTCATCATCATGGCCAATGAATATACTAGTTGATAACTCGTATGAGATCTAAGCCAGTGCCCACGTACGACTCGGCTTAGAGTATTTCTTTAATCCGAGGGGAACGGTGTAAATCTCAGAGTTTATCATATGAGTGTTTAAAGCCAACGATGTGAACAAAAGTTACCGGTTAATGGTGAACCCGAAAGGGAAGAACCTCTAACCATGTCTTATACTTACATGTTATTTACAATACGGTTAAAGGGAAGGACATCTAACCATGTCATGATTGAACATTATTTCCTTACAGTAGATATTACATATGGGTTGCACGCATCTGTTTATGGTATTATTTATGTTAGGGTTATGGAAAAGCATAACACCCTAATGTAAGGTCAATCGATGATTACGTCCAGAACGCAATTATGGGTTTGCAGCTACATGAGGGTGGTGTGTGATTCTACTTAGGCTATTGGTAGACAATCAGTACGAGTCCAAAGTATCAGTAGTGTGGTGGGTTAGCTGCGGTACACCCTATATGTAAGCACAAACGATACTACAGGAACGACTAGGAGTCTAACCAAGAACCTACCCATTACTTTATAATTACCTCTTCATTAGATTGTTGACTAATAGCTATCATTTTCGATAAGAACATTTTACATAAGCTTCAATTAGTTTTGTTGGAGTCTTTCTTGATGACCACCTCTACAGAAAACCTTAACTTTGTATACTCTTACACTCTCCGTGAGTCGAAATCCTGTTGCATGTCCCTAATAACGTTCGGTCAGAAACCTTTCTAAAGTAGAGAGACTGCTTCATTAGTACCTCTGCCCCTCACCCGTTACACATTCTCAAACCTTACTCATTTAAACTCTCAACTTTCTAACTTGGGTTAACTGTTAAAAGAATTTGAAACTTTTACTGTTGGGTGCTAAACAACTACTTTAAATTTTATCAAATCATGGCTCATACAATTTTAAAAACCTACTTACTTTTTTTTTACATCTTTTGAAAAGAATTTTGAGACGGAATTTTCTAAAGTAGGGAGACTGTGACAACCGTCACCTTCATCTTTCATCAAATTAACAATAATAGTCCTTCAAATGTTTCTATTTTAGTCATTGTAAGTTTCATCGTTTCAAATTTAATAATAGACAAAACTCAAATTATGGACCATGTCTATGTTTTAATCAAATGCGTATCTTAAAACGTTATTTGGAATGGATTTTATATAAATTTGAAGTTTTATGAAGTTTAAAAACTTTTAAGTTAAGTTGTGTTAACTTAGTTAAGAAACACTTAACCAAAAACGTAATATATTTAACCAAGTTTAAAGCTAAGGGACCAATATTGCCATAACAAGAAACTTGCAAAGTTTAATAAGAAATAATATATATAATATATATCCCAAAACGTTTTTCCGGCGGCCTTGTTGCCGGATCCGGCCACCGTCCGGCGACCCCCCAAATTTGAGCTTTAATGCGTTTTTAATCCATTTTAATGCGTAAATTGACCATTTTCATCATGTGTGACCTATTACTACACTTCAAATGAGAATTAAACGAGTTTTAATGAAGTTTAAATCATTTGTTTATATGTAACCGCCGGAGATTAAAGAATCGATTCAAACCTCTTTCTTTCTTAAACAACATTATAAATTGATCCTACCATCTCGTTTCTGCACTGATTATCTTCGAAAACCAACTAAAAACGTAGCTAATTCTGTCCAGAAGATGTAGGAATCAGACCACATGTATCGGCTTCTTTTTTTTTTCTATTCGACCTCCAATTGATAAAGTAAGTCTAATTTGATTATGCCGTTTTATTTCTCATCTGATTCTGATTAAAACCCCTTTATTACAGACCGGTTATCAGGTCTTGATCGTGTTTATTGAGATTTTGGTTAGGGTTAGGGTTCTTAGTCTTGTATTTGGGGAAGAAGATGAAACTTGATAATGGTTTATATAATTTTATTTTCACAATTATTGAACAAAGTGGTTATGGAGTAGTGGTAGTATGTTGGTCATGACAACAGAAGGGGCCGGGTTCGAATCTCTTCACCAGCACCCCCTTTTTCTATTTTTTTTTCCAGATTTTGTTTTTATTATTTATATATTAATTATATAAATATATTAATCTTACAATATTCATAATAAATTCATTTTTTATCCAAAAATTATGAAAATTTAGGTGTAGCTTATTGACACCTTATAGGAAATTGTCATAGTTTTAGTGTTCTGAAAATATTTATTTTCATGATTTTATTAATTTAAATTCTTTTAATCATAATTAATTAATTAAAAATTCATTTTTAATGATTTAAATCTCAAATTTTCTGAAAAATTATTTTTAAGAATCATAAACCTAAATAAAAATTATTGGTTTAGAAAACATTTATTTTAATTGATTTTCCTATTTTTAATCATTTAAACATGATTTAAATTCATTAAATCAGTTTTAAATATAAATAAGTTTATAAAAATTATGGGAAAATTTATTTCATTTATTTACATTATAAAGTATTCATTTGTTATAAAAATAGTATTTTTGGATCATGTCTTGTATTATTAGTCTTATTTCTATGTTAATTAAGAATAATTAATCATTTATTTATGTATACTGTTTAACATCTATTTAATAAATAATTTTCTTATAAAATAGAAATTTTCCTATGTTTGAACATCTTAATTACCATTGGTTGGATCATTGTGTAACTCATAATTATTTATTTCGATATTTATGATTGTTGTATTTATTTACAATAATTAGTTAAAGTAATTAACTAAATTATTTTGTATTAATTATTTAAACATATTTTGACCTAAATATTCAATTGGTAGTAATTATATTACCTAAATCATATTTACAAACTTTGGTATATTATTTTAAATATACAACTTTTATAGTAATTCGACTTATCATAAAAAACTCTAATTCCCCAAATCGACTTAGCAAACCCTAATGCCTTAGACCCTAGATACCTTAGACTCTTAGACTTTCCTTTATTAGTACTCTTATGCATTATAGGTTGATTTTTTCGGAATTCCCATTACTTAGCTCACGACCGCTTAAGTTGGATTTTGATCGCTTTCGCAAACTGTGAGTATATCTTTCCCCTTTTTCATGTTTTTTACTCTTTTGGGGCTATTCATGTACACTATGACTAAATTATGACTCTTTCACTAAATGCAATTCTCATGTGTGTTTACTTTATGTTAATTTGTGTGTCTATGACTTGTCAAAATCATTAACCTTTGAGGGCGTGGCATTTCAATGAATAGTACTATGGTATATACCCTTGTGACTCTATTGAGAGTCCTTGTCATTGCTATGTATTTCATTACTACTAGCGCATACTATATATATTTTCTTTTCATTTCATAGGGTTGATTTTGAACGGATATTACTTATTACATAATTGCAAATGGTACCGCACATGAATTGCTAAACACTTTACCTTACTATATGTATTCAAAACAGGGTATGCTCACCAATACATTTTTGTATTGACCAAATTATTTGGTACATGTTTTCAGGTTCTTATGAGATGACTTTTAAGCTTTTGGAATTTTAATTAGATTTTGGATTCATTGTATTTCTGTTAGTTGGCATTTAGAATCGTTGTATTTCAATTCAATGTAATAAACTATGTAATCAATATATCAATATTTACATTTTTAGTCCATGAGCTATTGAACAATCGTCACTACATGACACCTCGATGTTTCTGTCATCGGTTGGGGTGTTACAACAGTGATCTTTCTCAACACGGTTGGGATAGGACATTCATCAGCCAGTTTTGCCTTCGGTTCCAAGGTGCGAATAGGCACGTTCACGGCAACACAATTTCATCGATAAAGAATAATTTTTCGCCACCAATTCTTGTCCCGGGTACTGGAGGGGTAATTCTCGTTACACGAAGGTATACCAGATTGACGAACAAATGTGAAATACTCACCTTTGTACATCAAAACATACAATACTCGAAAAATTTCCAGTTGGGGTACCATCCCAAGACCCCTCACACAAATTACTCAAAGTGCCTAATCTTGATCAATCCCAACGGCTGTAATTGGGAAATGTTCACTTGCTAATACGGCAACAAATCAAACAAGAAATGTGTCACCTATAGCCGGAAGTGGCAGAACTTGAAGAACTCGGCATAGTGTGTTATCTTCCCTTCCTTCAACGGGAACGCCACATCTTTCGGATCTGGACATGTTGGCCCTCATTCGGCCAGAATATCCCACTCACTCAGAAATTTTCTCAGTGCCATTACTGACCAACTAGAGTTTATCTAGGCAACACTCGTTACTGTGCACGACGTACTAGTTTTGGGAGCCATTTCTAGTATTTTTTTTAGTGGAAATCATCGATATAGCTTTTGTTTGGATTTTCACTAATCACCTCTTTATAAGCACTCAAAAGTAACAGTTTGAATTTTAAATTGAACCGCCAACAGTCAACTTTCTTGTCAATCAGTTTGCCCCAATGGCTGATTAGACTTTTGGGTGACATCATACCACGTGCATAGGTCATGCGCCACCAATCCCAAAAAAGATGTAAAAAAGTATTCTTTTCGATGAACTTTTTACGTACTTATACATATTTTTATTTTTTCTTTTTGAGTCTAGTAATATTTACACGTCTTATCACTAGACTGGTGGGACATGACGAGGTAGGGTCCGGTCCAACTATACCGGCCCACACCACAGAAATAATGATCACCCGGTCCACCAGGTTTAAACAATAAGTGATAGAGATAAAACTCGACTCATAAGTCAATCTCTTTATACAAACAACTTATTAAGACTTTTTCAGAAACAAACATAATAGATAAGGCTTGTCTCCACCATCTTCGGGGAGTATCATATTTGGAATATAACTCTCTAATGTCCTCCACCAAAACACCTGGCATACCCATGCTTACCCTGATTTGCCTATAAATAGCAAGCTCAATTCAACAATTTGGCATCCCTTCTTGTGCTTTCTTGGGCTGACTTCCTAGCTTCTTCTAGAGATCTTGGGGTCTTGTGGGAGACCTTAGGGCCATCCGAACATCCTACCAAGTTTAGGCCTCGTCCTACCTTGTTCATCTTAGCCGAGAATGGGATCGTAGAGTAGTATATGCAATAAAACATCAAGGGTCGTGAGGATCAGACTAGATACATAGCACTAGGAGGTGGTTGTATCTTTCTATTATCTCCGAACCCACTTCGATTTGTAGACTTTTATTATTATTAGTAGTTGTTTACTTTTAGTTTTTTGTTGTGTTATCTTCTTTCTAATCCTTGTTTGTTTATCTTGTGACAGGTTCAATTGATGATTAACTTAATAAACTTAAATCAACCTTAACTAAATTAATAAACTATCAAGAGGTATATTAAGCTTCTGGTAGTCCCAAGCTAGATCCAAGGCGAGGAAACCGGTAGTGAGACAGATCCTTTGGGCTTCTAACATCCAATCCGGATTCTAAGCAATAGCTTCTGAAGTGGACCAGATCTGAGTGACACATTTCTGGTTCTTACCAGTTGAATGAATGATTTTCTTGGCCAAGGGAGGATTCCCTACGGGTGCACAAGTGATCTTCTGATTGCACACCTTTAGGATTATGTTCCACCTTTGTCAAGGTTTTCATTCTTCTTGGGAGGTTATGGGTTGGGTTAATTAAGTCATAAATCAATGAACCAACTTTATATTTACTTGATTAATAAATAATAAAGTGTCACAATTAAGATAAATAAAATAAGAATTCTATATCCAGGTCTCGTTAGTACAAAACCGTTAACCAATGGGGATACACGTCACCTGAGTTGGCTGTAAGAGAGATCATTCGGTCTTCATGATTGTTAACCTACTTATGGGATACGATGTTGCCAGGACTGACTCTAAGGAAAGATCCTTCGGTACGGAACGCGAGAGCTAAGGGAGAATGTACGGTGTTCCAGGTTGGAAGTTAAGCCTCCATTTCAAGAAGAAGATGAGTTAGAGGACCAGAGACTTGACCGCGGTTTGGGAAGCCTGCTACAAGCAGGGCTCAGTCGGTGAACCTTCATGTGGGCCCACATCGGAGGTTAAGCACACTACTCAGTGGTGGCCCTGATTCTCTATCAAGGAGTCAACACTTCAAGCTCACTCTTGTCCTCCTCACAAATAATTAAACTTAATACTTTTTTTCTAATAATAAACTTAACTACTTATACGGAGGGCCTCGAGATGTGCATAATCACTATCTCTACTATTTTATCTTTTTATTTTATAAAACCCAAAACCGTTTTTCAAACTATTTTTCTTAAGAACCCCCCATTTTATTTTCCTTTTTAAACCCGATTAGTTAAATGATGAAAGGTTGAGTAGGGAAAGTGTGTTCTTTGGAATAGGATCGGTATTTACCCTAGAAAGCTATGCAATACACGTCAGTTCTCTGCCTATGTGTTGGTTTTAGTTTTCTAAAGTAATTATCGTTTACTTATAAATTTAAAACTTATTTAAAACGGTTTTGTAAAAATCCATCGTTTTTCCCAAACCCTTGTTTTGGAATTTAAAACACCAAGTTTTTTGCACTGGGAAAATGATATCCTTATAAATTACTAAAACCAGGCACATCAAGTTTTTTGGGCCATTGTCGGGGAACACAAATAATTTCTAAAGAAAGACCAGGTCACTTAGCTAATCGGTTTATTTTTCTTTTTCATTTTATTTCAACTTTATTTTTCTTTTTATTTTTATTCTTCTTTATTTTTCCTTTTCATTTTATTTCTTCTTTATTTTAGATAAATGTGGTTATTTTAGCATTCTTGCAGATTCCTTCAAGATTCGCGACCTTGGAGAATTCCCGTGAAGGACGTCAAGATGATCAAGTTTATCAACTTTCATTTTGGCGGGTTTTTTATTTCTGCTCTATTTTCGTTTAGATGAGCTTTGCCATACCGTGAAGATCAACAGATAAGTTTAGTTAAATGCGGAAAATGAGTTGGGTGAGAATTTTCAAAAATTTTTAAACTTAAAATGTTTTCGGGGTTTAAAAGTGTGTTTTAAAAATTTAAGAAGATGCTTCCCGAATTTTAAAACCATAATGTGGAAATCCATTTAAAAATTTTAAAACGTAATCCCCACCCTTAAAACCGCCATTTTCCGTTATTTTTCTATCTCAAAGTCTAATCTTCACTCTAAGGTATGTATAAAACTTCCTAAACAATTTTCTTTTCTTTTTATTTTTGGCTGTTGAAGTTGTTTTGCATGCACGCGAGTTGCATGTTTGGAACGTGTTTAATCTATGATTAGACATGTTCCTCCCCGCTAGTGTCTCGGCACTAGTATTCTATCCCTAGTTTTAGTATTTTATCTATCTAGTTTACTTTTACCTTACTTTTTAGCACTGGTTGAGAAGAGCTTGCTAGGATAAGGCAAAATTTTTGGCGAACTTGCAAGGCGACTGTAGGCAGCGACACAAGCCGGTGGATTCGCCACTATCAGGGGAGTACTAGTTTCTCTTACCTCTTTTTCCATTTCTATACTTAAAATTTTTTTTGCAAAATTTTAAGTGGGTGGAACGTTATTGCTGCTTATTTTATTACGTTATTGCTGCTTATTTTATTACTTCTAGCGGGTCATTTTATTAACGTTTTTTGGGCCATCTGGTACTCTCTTAGCCGCTTGATTCCCATAACGCCACTCAAAGTCATTAAGGGAAAATTAGTAAAGTTTATTAGACTTATCCAAATGGACGCTATTAGGCATCTCGCCGAACGGTTCACATCAAAGTATAGTCGAAATATGACAAATTTTTAAAACCCAAAAGTCCACTTAATATATATAAATAAAAACAAAAAAAATAGGTTGCATGCATGTAGAAAGCACCCAAAAATTATGCTTAAAATCTATACCTTATCCTACCCGCTTGTTCGTGAGAGTTTCTTGAGCCTTATCGAGCACCACACTTGTCACCCCCTCAAATTTCCATTGCAGGGTTTATACAGCGAGGCGGTGACACACCAGGATCTCATAGCCATAAGTCATATGAACAAACTCTAAATGCCCAAACATTTAGATCGTTTTCAAGAAAACCAAGTTTAGCGTTTAAACTAAAAAGTTTAGTTAATTTGCGGAAGCGTAAACCAAACATAGATATTTTAAAATCATGCGCAAAAACAACGCGCCCAAGATAAAACCATACGAAAGAAAACGTAAAAGCATAAGATGAAGTTTAGATGTATTCACTAGACCCAAATGCAGTGAAGTGTGTAGTGCTTTCTAATCGTGGTACCGGAAGCTAACTGCCTGCAAAAACATGGGTGCAATGGGTCAACAAACATTGTTGGTGAGTTCACAAAGTAAAGTAAGTAAGAGCGTAGGTGATGTATGCAAAACGTATATATATTTTATGACACAACTTGTATTTTAAAAGTGGTTTTTTACTCTAAATTAAACTACACACAAAAGGAAAGTGTACCTATGGTATAGTAATATAACTTTTTATTGGTAAGAACCCGATATCAATCAGTGGACGCGGCGGTTTCTCAATACTAAACTTTTGTTACTGTAAAATCTGTTTTAAGAGTTGGTTTTAATATCTTAAATTAAATTATAAAATATAAAGTAAATAAAAATGGATTTCAACAACAATATTAATCAAGAGTTGTCTAAACCGAGAATCCACTAGTGATATGTGAAGATCATAAGGTGAGGAATGATGGTAATGCAAAATTCTAAGATAAACTAAGTCCCAGTCATGGTTGCTTAATTATATGACTCTTCGGAAAATTAAAACGATAATCACACTTTAATAACCTAAAATCATTCTTTGACATTCATTTTGAGTAAATCATGTTAATCTTTAAATGCGGAAAGTCGTTTGTCAAAATCTCTAACTCGACAACTTTAGGGAAAACTAAAACGATAATCGCACTTTAAACTAGGGGTGTGCATGGGTCGTTTGGGTCGTTTTTTACCATTAACCATAACCATAACCAAACTTCATTTATGTTAATCGGTTTTGAATTCGGTTATGGTTATTTCGGTTATTAACCAAAAAAAATCAACCAAAGCTAACTTTCTGCTAAATTATAAAATTAAAAGCCTATGGGTCCTTAAAAACAAATAACCTATAATAATAGACTTAGCTTGGGTATTATTTATAAGTTAAACAAGACTACACTTTCTAGTTAAAGTACCAATGTGGGATCCCTTTTAATAAGATATTAACAAAAAAAAAACATATTTAACCCCTTAGTTACAACTTACAAGTTTAATTCATCATAAACAAAAAGAATACTACATCAATATCATGTTGTTAATAACATACTTTATTATAGTAAAAAAAAACCTCTATATAGTTAATATAGAACATAAATCTATTACATAAACTTAACAATACAAGTTCGGTTCGGTTATATCGGTTAACCGAAGCTTCATAACCATA
>JAUTDX010005027.1:0-27293 GCA_030844895.1 Ambrosia x helenae | reverse complement strand
TTGTTAAGTAGTACTACATTTGCATTACAATACAAAAAACTTGCAAAAAACATACTACTAAAAAAAAGCGATACATCATATTGTTCATCTGCCTAAAACATACTACTCAAGAAATATATTACAGTGAAACTGTATCACCAACAAAACATAGAATTAAAGATTCATACCCCGCCCTTGCATGCAATAACCCGACATCCCGCACTGCAACCAACAGTAGCTGACGGCATCCGATAACCATACTTGGCATAAAAAGCCCATTGCTCCTCAGTATAACCTATACCCTCCCATTCAGCCCTAATACGGCCCACCTTCCGGATACTGAACGGCAGCACGGGTTTGTTAAGTTTAGGTTCATATGGTTCTTCATATTCAGCCCCTGGGTCTGATTCGTAACCAACCGCCCATTCAGGTGTGTGATTTACATCATGCACATCATCCTCCGGTGTGATATAGTCTTCTGGTGGCGGATATTTTTTCGTGGAAGACGTAATCAAAGGCCGCATTCCAATCGAAATCTTCGTCACTTTCAAACCATCGTCCGCCTGCACTACGAGGGTAAGCGGTTCTAATGGCGAATGTCCGGGGCAACGAGGGGGGTTTCATGTTCGGCTGCAACAGGAGGGATGTCCAATTCAACCGGTGGGTGGTTCAGGTACAAATGCAATGTCCGGTTCATTTTGAGGTGGCTCGTGTACAAATGGGATGAGATGGTGACGGGCCTCAAAAACCTCCCAAGGCGGAGTGCTGGGGTTGGAATCCATTGCTTTGTTGGAATGTGTTTGTATGTTATAGCAGAGTAAGTGTTGACATTGGAAATATGAAACAGGGTGGAAAAAAAACTATTCTTGTGTTAAAAACATGTAACTAGGTGAACAGAACAAACAAATAATGCAAAAAACAAAAAAAAAATCGATAACAAAGGTGGAAAAAAAGGTGGAAAAAACACGATGTTACATGTGTAACAGGGGGTTTTTCTGGAAACACGGACAAACTTCTGTAGTTGCACCCAGCATCCATTTTTGCTGAATTAGAAAGCAAACTTTGACTGCAAAACAGATACGCTACACACGTAACACCCGACCTTAACACAGAAAAAAAACACCCCTAAAAACTAAAATCACAGAGAAAACACAAATTACAACGTTCTGAAATTTCATTCTGAAAACAAATACCAACACATTTTCTGTCTTTAGTTATAGATAAGCCTATATCAGAAAACACAAAAAACAGACATTTTCTGTAAATAAGACATAGGTAACATAAAAAAAAACTCATACATGAGAAAAGAAAAAAAAATAGACAGACATGGTGCAAGAACACACGAGTATTACATGTGTAACAGGAAAAACACAGACAACACTTATCTAATCTGAAGTGAACAGAGAACAGAGTTTGATATGCTAGAAAACAGAAAACATAATATATTTTTGAAAAAAAGATATGCTACACACGTAACAGCCTAACTAAACACAAAGATTATACGAAGTATAGACGATAAAAACACCATAACTTAACTTGAATTCTCAACACTAGGCTCCAAAGACATATAAGTGTTCGATTACACTGAGAAAAATTACTATTATTTTACTATTATGTTCTAAACCTAAATGACTTTATATTTATATTAGTGGTTTTCCTTAATCAATCATCCAAAAAAAAAAAATCTTTTTCGATGGTTTGAATTACAAAAAAAGATTAATAAAAGTCTAAACTTGATTATTATAATTTATCAGAAATAGAATTTAACAAAACAGGGGTCATTTTCAAAAAAAAAAAAAAATAGAATTTCACATTTGTGTGTGTATAGAAAACAGAAGTGATTAAACAAACAAAAAATATAGAGATCAGTTGGGAAAAAGAAAAAAGGGAACAAGTGGGTTTATGGAGACTAGTATTACTTGAATATAGATTTGATTCCAACTTAGTAAAAAAATCAAACATAAAAGCAACATGGAAGGAGATACAAAGATGGAAATAAACAAACACATCAAAATACCTGGTCGTCTTCTCCGGTCGTCTTCTCCGGTGGCCTTCTCCGACAGTGTTGCCCCGGTCACCACCAATCGTGGTGTTGGTTGTACAATGATGCTGATGACGTGACGATGATATTGTTGGAGGTTGGAGATGACGATGATGGTGTTGGTGGTTCAAGGTTAAGGTTTCTTTGGCTTAAAAAAAACAGAGAAAGAGAGGATGAGGGGGGAGGGTAAGGGGGAGGGAAGATGAAAATTTGAAATGGGAGAGAGAAAGAAAGGTTTATATATTGTGGTGGGGTGTGCTAAATTTTTAATAAAAAAACAATAAAGTTTATGGACTATGCGGAGCAATGTGGTCCACTCATTGGGTTTGCAAGAGTTTGTTCAAAATTTTGGGTTTCCATTATCCCTTTAGCCTATATATATATATATATATATATATATATATAAATATATATATAAGGTTAGGATACTTTGAGAACTCGATAAGTTGTGAGAACTCGTAGGAACTCGACGTAAAATGCGAAAAAAAATTTTTATTTGCACACTCGTGTAAAACACGTAAACCCTGCTGTAATTTTTTTTTTAAAAAAAATACATTAATTTACGCCAAATTACACCGGTGTAAGGGATTTTTATCCACGTATAACTATATTAATATTTTCTTCATTATTTTATTGTTGATTAATTATGGACCACATATTCATTTTTGATTAAAAAAAGTATGTGGTTATAAAGTGAGTTCCTATGGTTCTCACAACTCATAGGAGTTCTCAAAATATCCGGATCCTATATATATATATGTATGTATAGGTAGAGGATCCTGTAGGAAAATTGATTTGTGTAGGAAGTGTGAGAAGGATTAAGAATTGACATGTAGATATCATGTTTTTGATTTTGGAATGAAGTTTTGGGTTGTTTTGACTTGAAAAACACTTAACACAACAATATACAAAAATTTAAAACACAATCCAATGTACTTTAGTCATTAAATTTAAATTACAGATAAAACACCCTAGTAATTACTTAAAACACTTTGCATAAATGTTTCTTGACATAGTGTTTTAAGTTTTAAGCTTAAAATACAATGTTTTTGGTTATTAATTGTTATGTTTGGTGTTTTTCTAAGCATAACAATCCAAAACATCATGAATACATTAAAAAAAGTGATGCATACATATCCATTTGTAATCCTTCCTACACTTCCCACACAAACCAATTTTCCTACAGGAACCCTACCCTGTATGTGTATATATATATATATATATATATATAATATATATATATATATATATATATATATATAGGGTTAGGATATTTTGGAAACCCATCCTTATTCGGTAAACTCTGGAAACTCTGACTTCCCAATTTTTTATTTTTTTTTGAGAAAAATAGGGCAAGTAATATACATGATTTTAAGCATTTTGAGCCAAAAAAATTAAAAAAGCGCTGAGTAGTTTTTTTTTAAAAAATAAAATAAAATTTTGACTAACACATGTTAAGCGATAATAACAGGTGTTAACCATGTGTTAATTATAAGTTAACAGTAGACGTTTTTTATTTTTTAAAAAAAACCGTTCGGTGCTTTTTCGATTTTTTTGGCTCAAAATGCTTAAAAAAATGTATATTACATACCCTAAAATTTTCATAAAAAAAAAGCCGGGAAGTTAGAGTTTCTAGAGTTTACCATATAACAAGGGTTTTCTGTATATACTTCCACATATATATATATATATATTTATATATATATGGGAGGGTTATCTTGAGAACGCTAAATATCGCGAGAACCGTGAGAACAAATGAGAAAACCAATCAAAATCAATTTTTTTTCAATACAAACCTAATTATAATCAAAATACAACATTGAAAAAACGAATTTTTTTCCAAATAATTCATCTTTTCTTGCAAAAACACTTTCAAATTAACTTTTTACACATGTGTAAATAAAACAGTTTACGCATAAACAGTAAATTTACACATGTGTAAAAACAATTTATTTCCGTATACGTTTAAATATTCGTCACTTTTGACAGCCTTAGATAGTCATCTTGTAAAGGTCATATCTCACTCGTTATTAGGAGTTAGAAGACGAGCCTTATATCGTTGAAAATCTTGTTACACATATTACTTTTCATATTTAGTCATGAGAAGCTAACTCTGAGTTTCAGCGGGTCAAAACAGCATGTAAAGTTGACATTTTTGTTTTGACAACAAAGTTGTTTGGTCAGAATTATGTTTCTGACCTGATCTTCAAAACATCATATGAAATCATAGAAAAGGAGGTGTTCTTTATATGCCTGGAAAGGTCTTTGAACGAAGCACGTTCTTATTTGAAAGTCGAAGTCAGATTATGGGGTTTAGAAGGGGTAAAAGGGACCCCGAACAGCTGTTGCGCAAAATATGCAGCAATAAAAATAAGGTGTTTTATGAACTAACACATGTGATTGTCTGGATACCCATTTCCTAACCACTAAATGTTGTTTTGGATGTGATGAGTATAGGGAATGAAAACCTAGTACTTGTGTGCATCATTGCCTAAGCTAGTGTACATGAATATGTTTATGGACAGTTTGGCTTTAGAAGTCAAACTGACCCAAATTCAAAACTAGATGAAATGGTGTGAATAAACTCATGAGATGTGTTAGTTATTGGACATGATGACTAACTTGATTTATCTTATAAGTATAGTGAAGGTTGATCTTGTCAGGTATAAAGCAATTAAACAAGTCGAATTCATATTTGATACTTGTGTTAATCGTGTCATCTCAATATGTTAAACACGATAAAACATATTTTACCGGACTTACTTAGAGATGAGCAAACTAATAAACCCTGAAAAGACAGCCGAAACTAGTAGAAACTGAGACTTGCACTAATGTAAAATTAAAGATTATTATTATTATTATTATTATTTTGAAAGGCCAATAAAGTCGTCACGGGTTCCCGTGGGAATCCCTTTATGACGAATTCAGGATACCCATGGGACACCCGGTCCTTCAGGTCCATCAATCCAGGGAAAACCTGACCACCCACCTGCCCGAAGGCACAACGGTTAATAATTGGTAAAATTAGGTATCCTTCGAGGCTCGAACTTGCGATCATTAGACCCAAGTCACCTATCATTAGACCTCCATACCACTCCACTAGAAGGTGCGTGGTTTACATAATATTATAAAAGACTAAAGTTTGATTGCGTTCACTGTTCAAATTTTTATGCGTTATTGGTAGTAAATTTACAAGTTCCTAACACATATTGTAGAGATTGTTGAAAACTTGAAAACCACAAAATATATTGAAAGATCATCTTGTTAAGTTATATGTTTTTTATACACCTGGAAAAACGGGTGGGTCGAGTTGGTTGATGGTTTGGGTAAGAACCGGTGCGGGTCAACCAGGTCTTTTTACGAACAAAAAAAGGGTCAATTTGGTTTGGGTTTGAATGGGTTCGGCTCGGAAAGGTTTCCAACCAAAAATATATTCAAATGGCTGGTTTTGAAATAAGATATATTCTACATGTTAAAATAATAAAAAAAAACTAGTATTATACCCGTCCGCTAGGACGGGTTCCTGAAATTTACAACATTTAAACTACGTATATAATGAAAGTTCCAGATAATGTCTTATTCATCTGAGATTAGTATGCGTAGAAGTTGACTAAATCCCATACATTTTAACTCAAATTTTGTTATTTAGCTGTAGTAATTTAACATCAGTGTTTCGTTGTGTATAATCGGTCTGGTGAACGGTAACTTCAGCGTCATAGAACTACATCAAATCATATTGGCAACAAAAATCATGTTGCTAATATGGAAAAAAAAATTGAAGTCAAAATAAATGTTGACCCTTAAAACTTGTTAAACTGAAAATTAACAAATATAAAAGAACTAAAATAAATCTTGTAAAAACAAAATGTTAAAGTCTCTCATTGTGTAGTTTTCCAATTAGATTTAGATGTATTGTATTGTATTGGTGTTGAATTATGATGGTGTCCATACAGGATGGGTGAAAAAGAGTTCCCAACTTCCCCTAACGACAACTTCCTTGACAACTGTGTTTTACCCGCTGCCAGAATGGTGAAAACTCACAATTGACTGTCCGGATTTACTGAACGATGACGGCTAGCGTTGATCATGTTCTTGGCCCCGTTACTAACAGATCATGTTCTAGCAGTGTACCCGTTCGTTGGGACGGGTTTTTAAAATTTAAAATATTCTAATTATAAAGATGGGGTAGAAAATGATGGATGTGATGTAGTGTGTTTTTAGTAGATTTTTTTATATTTCAAATTATACCACATACCCAATGAGAATAATAAAATATATTAATATGAAAATGAAAATTAAGCTATGGTTCTTATACTTCACAAACAATTATTTTGGCATCTTTAAACATGATAAAGAACAACAGAAGCTCATATTGTCATGTCCACTCTTGTTATTCATATTGTGATGTCCATGCTTGTTATTCATATATAGCCTTTTTAAAGCCGATGAACTATTTTTAACGGACATTAAGTCGTCACTCCTGCACATAGCAATGGTGTCACCTGCTCTGGGACTGGTTTTCCTGGAATGTTGACTGCATAGCTGCATTTTGACCTTTTAGCTTAGCATTTTCATAAATGAGATGAACTAAAGAAGCTTTGGGGATATGGTTTTTGCCTACTTTTGATGGACTACAATGGCAGAAGAGAAGCTTCCATCTTTATAGATGGCGTTGTAAATTAACACCATGTAGTTGCAGTATTGTTCTTTGTTTTAGAGCATGTACATTCCCCATAAGGCACAAGATCCTACCATACTTCCGACCCTCACTATGTCTCTCCTACACCGATTTTTTTTCACCTCTAAGCCACCTCAATAACTTTTCCGACCACTTCATGCCTGCAATATTGAAAACTCATAAGGTACTGTATATTATTTGAGATTTTATATAAAAAAAATCAACTTCGCCCCCATGCCCGTGAGCCCCTTTACACCCGGCCTCCTAGTGCTCATGGTATTGCGGTGTTTGTGCCTAGACCTGGCAAAATGGATGGGTCGGGTTGGACGGGCTGCTGGGTAGACTTCCTTTATGTAAACAACCACCAAATACTCACACTCGTAAAACTGGAATCAAACCCACTTTAAAGAAAAATGTTGAATTTTCCATCTTGATATAGAATTTTATATATAGATTTTTCCATCACTACAAAAATGCTGTGCACATATAGACACTTTTTAGAACTATGAATACAGTACCTAATATGTACATGTTATAATCAATGTATACGTGGGATTAAACAGAATATGGGGAATTCCTGTTCTTTATCCTGCAACATCAATATATGTTTATAAATACGAAACAATGAGTTCGTATCAAATGACAAACTCACAATTACATATGCTGGTGGATTGATATGCAAAATATTCTCTAAGCAGCTTATACTTTCAGAATATCATCATTGAATCATAGTTGTCAATTAATCCATGTAGCATGGTTTGGCTCCAACAAATCAATAGCTTGATAAAAACAATAATAGAAATGAAGACAATTAAGGTTGGAACTGCCCTCTAGAATAATGAAAATAAAGTTAACAAAAATTAGTCAAGATTTATGAAAGATAAGTGAAAAAAGGTAATTTGTTAAATTAACAGGGTTTTACCATGGCCGATCTGTTAGACCGAGGCATTGGCACTTGGTACCTGTTAAATCCATATTCCAATCACTTTTAAAACACCACATCTTAGTGATCATCGTAAGAAACTTGCTTAAACACAGTGGCTTTTGTTATTATGAATCTTTAACCACGATGAACACCTGAAAAGGAGTTGCATCTGATCATGCTCCAAACAAACTATCGTTGTCAGAATATGTTATTAAATAAAAACAATTAAGATTAATAATGAAACATATTGACTTGAAGTAAATTACATATGTGCCTAAAAGAAGTTCCAAATACATTGCTTGAACAGATTGACTTATGGAGCAACCTCCTCTTTCAAATACACCAAGTATTTTAAAAGATAATATAAGTTTGGACAATAAAGGATTCGCAATCAACTTAGACCCGTTTCAAGTCATACAAAAATTTTACAATTTTGCCACCTCTACTACAAAACATGCTTAAGTAGAATCTTTAATGCCAAACATTTACACGCAAGGGAATAAGCATGAAACTGGCAAAACCGGCGGGTCAGGTGACATGCCGGATCAAAGGGGTTGATACAAAAAAGAGGTTGCTTTGGTTCGGGTCAAAACGGATTCGGATTGGAACGGGTTCGGGTCGGGTTGGTTTAACAAATGCTTTTATTTAAAAATCTTTTTTACTCACCCCGCCTAATTTAAATCTTGCTGATACATACTAAAGGCCTGCTTGCTGTAGCTATAGCGCCCTTAAGGGTATTGGAAGACTTTTCATTATTTGACAACAAAATGAGTGTTTTTCTTCTGGTCAGTAACTCCTGATTAATTATATAAGGCTTCATATTACAAGTTTATATGACATATTCAGTTTCAATCTGAGTAAACAGGTATGTGATCAGTTTCAAGAAATTGGGTGGGTATCACCTACCATCATACCCATCTCGAACCCAAACCCATATTTTATATATATAACCTCATTTTAGAAAAATAAAAGCATTTGTTAAACCAACCCGACCCGAACCTGTTCCAATCCGAATCCGTTTTGACCCGAACCAAAGCAACCTCTTTTTTGTATCAATCCCTTTGATCCGGCATGTCACCTGACCCGCCCGTTTTGCCAGTTTCATGCTTATTCCCTTGAAATAAAATAACCAAAATATAAGTGCAATGAAAACAAATGAAATTGATACAATAAAAAGGTAAGAAATGCATAGCTACAAGAGTTATGGCATAAAACAGGTCAGTCAAATGTCAACAACAGCTAAATACAAAAGTTTGAACATCAAACTGTTCAGAGCCAAGTCACTCGACAACTGTTTATTACAAAACTTTCCAATAACACTGTAAGGGGTGAGAAGAGGGATTTCAGATGGGAGTAATACAGAAATAAATCAAAACCTGAGAAGAAAGGAATAGACGAAGAGGGCTGCCGCCATTGATTACGGAAGAACAAACTGCATTCAAATCCAAGCGAAACAATCAAGAAACTGGAAACATGAACCAATAAATTAAGTAAGCATAGGTAATTATGGAAGTATCATTTTCATCTAATAGGAAGAATTACAAAGCATAAATTCAAAAACATAGACAACAGCTATGAAACAGTAAGCAGGCAATCACACAAACACTTGGCGTGCAAAACAATTAGCAAACAATAAACCAAAAAATAAAACAAATCACCTTTCAAAATAAATAATAATAATAATAATAAAACAAATCACCAATAACAAAATCAAATACATGGAAAACAAATTCAAGGAAACTTACCTGAAGAACATGCATGCACGGAACAATAATCGAAAGCACCGCAACTGACCAACAACACCTGAAACAAAAAGACAAAAACAAAAAGAAACCGCTAGATAAATCGGAAAATTCAAAAGAAAAGCATACGCTAAGACACACTCATAGAACAAAGACGAAAATTACGACGAGTAACCACCACCAACTGTTACCCTTCTAAGCCCCGGTCGAGACACGATCACAGAAGACGAAAAAGGTTATGAAAACCAAAAACCACCAATCGTTCCCCGTTCGTAGCTCCGATCGCAGAAGATTCAAGGCTCTCTATCTAAAAGTGAGAGAAGAAGAACATTATCACTTAACAATAAGCCAGAGATTAGCATGGTAAGTCACAAATATTTAAGTTATATATAAATTTACCACGCCAAGAATGGATGATAATATTCAGTAGGTTCTGGAAAGAAATTAGGGGAAAGATGGTAAACGGAGAAGAAGAAGATGATCGATTCAGGGGGAGGTAGGAATGAGTTTATAGGGACAATTTTAGGCGGGAACGATTGGGGAGCGTACCCACGTTCTCGAATTCCTGATAATCAAGTAACCTGCAAACTGTTAGATGAAAAAGAAAACTGCCAAATTTTTGGCATTTGGATGGCCTAGATTAATTTTAGACAATAACTGATTATTTATTGTGGTCAGGATTTAACAAAAAATCAGTTTTGGATGTTTTGACTGGCAGTTTATTAGTGGTGAACAATATAATAATAATAATGTAAAAAATTACAAATAGTAAATTGAAAATTAATAATTTAAAAGTAAAAAAATCAACAAAAGAAGTATTATAAGAAAGCAAACGGTTGCACTTTAGAGGAAATTGAAAACCATAAGGAGCAGAAGAAGCAATTATTAATATATTGTTCATCACACATTAACTGCCAAAATTTACACTAAAAACTGTTTTTTCAATTGATCTTAACCATTGATTGGAGGTAGTTAATTATGAGATTAAATCTCAGCCCTATTAAATAGGTAGTTATCTCAAGATTTTAGCAGTTTATTTTTTTCAAATGCAGTTAACAAGCTATCACTCTCCTCCTACAAAACAGGGACGTGGTATAGACAGTTATTCCTCATCCAAGTATATATCATGCTGCCCTCCGGATCCCTTTCACAAACTCTCTCTCTCTCTCTAACATTCCAGACCCCATCCTCAACAACAAATCAAAATCTTATAACCCTAAACTCAAACAACCCTTCGACTGATAACCCAAAAATCAAATGAGCTGAGAGTAACATCACACACAACAGCCATTAATCTACAAACGTAATGAAATATTACAGATCGGAATGTTCAGATCACAACAAAAAAACGACGACAAGTTAATTTTGATCTTCAATCGAATAATCGATTTTATGGCACCTTCAAGCTTCAATTTCTGGAACCGTTAAGGTACGTTCTCGGTTTCTTCTCTCCATTCCAGATTATTTTTGTTTATTTTTTGGATTTAATAGTTTTTTTTCATGGATCATTTAGCGATTTATGTTGGTTTTCTTCATTGATTCATTTAATTTTCAGTTTCATGGTTATTTAGCTTGAATTTGAATACTTTCTGCTATTGTTTTGATTAATTGTGCTGTACACGTTTTCGGCTGCCTTATTCTCGCCAAATTTGGGGTTTTTTCTTGCGTCTACTTTTGTAGGTTCTGGATCTTATTTCAAAATTGAGGGATGGTGAATCATTGTGTATTCGATTTGATGAAGGACTTGATGTTATATACAAGCCATCAATTGGAATTTGGAAAATAACCAGAGTACAGTCTCTTCCTTCTCTGCGTTATCTCCCTCTCTCAAGGTTTTCTTCTAGGGCTTCTGTCGGTTTCTTATTCTTACCGGTATAACACCACACACTCTTATATCGTCTTACCTTTTTCTATGATTTGTTTTCTAACATTAGGTTTTTTGTTTTCTTTTCCACTATTCAAATCAGACGGCTGTTTCGCCTGCTCATTCATCTAAGCCATCGTATTTGAAAAATTCAGGTAACTTTGTGAAATTGTTATTAGCAACAGCAAAAATAAAAACCGGTGTTTATTACTTGAGCTGTGATATTTGGTTTGTTGTCCAGGTAATAAAAGAACAGTTTCTGAAGTACCTTCCCCCGAGTATGTTATTGAGGATGCATATGTTATAGATTAAAACACCCACTTTCAACCAACCAGCAGCATCTTTTATCTACACGCAATAGAAGGTTTGTGGACTATTGAACTTGTATATTTAGGTCCCAGATAGTATTTTTATTAATAATGTTAAAGTAATATTTGCAGCATGAGCCGTGCTAGGAGATTTTGTCGAGTATGATCCTGACAACAGGGATGAAAATTTGCTAAAAGAGTTTTTAAAAGTAAGTCAATCTTGTCCTACAAATTGGAATGTTGCTGTTTGATTTAGAATGTTGCACTGTTGATTTAAAATGTTGTTTTTTTTTGTAGGGATCTAATTGTTTTCAAAAGTGAGCGATCAATCTACCTTGAAGAATTAGGAAAAAGTGACCAGCTTTCAGTACATATCAAGGTCAAATGACATGAGATTAAAAGGCTGATGGTGACTTTGTTCTTAATTCTAATTCTAATTATAATTTTATATTTTCTGTTTGTAGGGACAATGTTGTTCTCAAGGGGTTAACTAGCTAAGTTACTGATATCATTGTCATTTCTACTGATAATCAGTGGGGTAATGATTGATCTGGTTATGTTACTTGAATACTTGTAGTTTCTTTAAGGAGTCAAGTGAAGAAGAGAGGGATCATGCTGAGAAGTTTATGGAATACAAGCATAATGCTAATCTGAAATTTTACAATAGAAAATGGACTATTAGATTTATTATTGAAGATGTGTAGCAATGTAGCATCTGTTGGTATTGTTGAGAGTATCTTGATTTCATCTTTGTTCAAATCCAACATCCTCATCATCTCCTTCACGTACCATCTATAATGATCGATTCATCCTGTGACGATTGATGTTGCTGGTTAGTTCTTCGATTTATTTTCGGTTTTTGTTTTGATTTGTATATGTAATTTGTAGTTTATAAATGTTCAAATTTTATCACTAAGCAATTTGGTATTCTGTTTTGTGGTCATTTCTTGGCATTGGTGTTAAATTAGGACGAACCTGACTTAGTTTTCAAATGTTTGATTTTGGGATGAGGCATTGAGTGTTTATTCTATTGATAGAAAATTCTATCCATGAGAGGTGGAAATTGGGACTTTGTATGTTTAATCTTTTTAGGGAAATCAAGCCTTTTGGGAAAAGAACAAATACTGTGTTTGGCTTTTTTATAAAGTAAACTATTTGGCAGACTTCACTTATAGGGCATGGCATGGAACACAACACATGTGCATAAAAAATTTGTCATCTCTGGTTTCTTGATCTCATCTACTTCATATTGGGAGTTCCACTTGCCTATGTGTTGTGGTACTAACTTCTTTACCGTGCATTTAAGTAAATTCCTTTTTTATCGAACCCGCGAATAATATTGCTTTTATCTTTGTTGCTTCCTTTTGAAATTTAAGGTTTGATTTTACATATAGTTTAACTTAAATGTTTAGCTATTAAGAAAATGTATAAAATAGCTTTTAAGTAATGACAAATAAGGAATAGTATGGGCAAATAAATATAAAAAAGACTTGGTAATTACAACAGTTAGCCAATTGGTATATTTAGCATGAATAACTATGATAAAGCTAATATTCATATAACATTTCATTTGTGTGTCTCATAATTATATCAGGAGATAAAAATATATTAGTATATTATGTATTCGTTAATTGTAACAGGTAGCAAAGATTGCAATTGATGGACTGAGAACTTTTTATAGGTACATTTGGTTGAATTTTCTTTGTAATTTTACATATATCCATGTTCATGCCTATATGAAACATTGAAACTAGCCGACATGGGTTGCAGGTCACAACCTCATTTTCATTTAGGTTCATCATCACTAAGGTACGAGTCTGTCTCTTAGGTAACAATCATTCTTGATTTTCTTATTTTTCTTTGTATTCCTTAGTTTATGGGGTTTAGGGTATAAATTATTCTATGTGCTTTAAGTTTTTTTATTTGTAAACTGATGTTAGGGGTACTTGAGATATGCATTCTTCGAACCCACTGAGACAGGACATACACAAATTTATTAAAATTGAATTAAAAAAAGAAAAAATAAATAAAAAGGAAGTAGCAGGTGGGTGGCAGCACTTGATTGGAGGAAGAGAGGGAGTTGATGGCGTGAAATATTTCACGCCAAAGAGATTAGCGCCCATTTAACGGACTGGGGGCGGTGTAGGGGCTTGAAAGGGGCGCTAATTTGCCCCATTAGCACCCAATATGTGCACCACTATGGGTGGTCTTAGACCATTTTGGTTCAACACTCTTTATTAGCTAAACTATTATATTTGACCCGTTTGGAAAATAAATTAACTCAAATCATCTCATTCATAATTGATAACCGAGTAACTATAATGCATATAAATGGGAATGATGTATACTGTTGAATAGAAAATGTCAAATATAGAAAGGTGAGAATCGAAGGCTTTAAAACAAGTAATCAGTGATTTGGTAAAAATATTTACATTGTTATGACTCATGTTCAGTATGTACATTGTGTTTGTTTTTTTTATCCAATAGGACAGACACAACGCCTATTTAATAAATAACTTCATCCTCAATTCTAAGATATAGGATGTTAATGATGGCTTTGATGATTTACTGCAGGTTTTGCATTTGTTGGGATTGAAATGCATAGTCAATACGAAGGTCAAATAAGAATGGTGCTCTTTCCTTAATGCTTTCTATTGTTCTCTACAAATTGATAGATAAAAGTTAACTTTTGTTGATGAAATTAAATACTAGAAATGATTGTTTAGATTTGTTACTTTCTCAATTAAATTGGTTATTGGTGTAATTTGCATTTCATTTAGGTGGGTGCATGAATTGTGATATCGAATCTTCGTAAGAACACCAAGAAATCATTTTTAGAAATGCAAGTGAATTGCATTAATATACCTCAGTGGACCGTATGTCCTTGTATGGGTATGTATTTGAGGAGCTTGATCTTCATCCATCATTTTATTCACACAATGTTGTAGGACAATGTATAATTAAAGATATGTACACTCACATAAGTGATAGGCCTTGGAAGAAGGCTCCCTTACTGTAGATGATGTTTATGAAATCATCATAAACGGTTGGGTGTATAGATATGTTTATAAGTTTATCATATTGCTTTGAATTTGGATTGCGCATCTAAGAAACCCTTTTTTACGCCATGTTCCTGAGTTTATTAACGGGAAGAAAAGAAGAGAGAATTTAAGAGAGAAAAGAAAGAGAGGGAAAGTAAGGAAAGGAAAGTAAATACTTTATGTGTACCTGAATTGAAAGGAAGATAAAAGAAATGTTTAATTTTACAGTTATACCCATATTGTGTATTATAGCAGTTTAAGTATGAGGGTATAGCGTAAATGAGAAACATTTTATTTTTTTCCTTTCCCCTCCTTTCACTTCCTTTAATGAAACTCTAGAACACACATATTTTTTACTTTCTCTCTGCTTCCTTTCACTTATTTCCACTTCCTTCCTTTAATGAAATTCGGGAACACAGTGTTACAGTAGCTTATTAAATGTTTGATAACTTTTGTGGATCAACATGTTGCAAGTTGGACATTGAGATTTTATCTGACCAGGACTTTGACTCAAAGTTTTACGTGTTTTTACTTTTCGTTTACTTTGTCCACAAACAAAAATTAGATATGTGATTTTAAAGTATACTACAATCTTCATAGGATTTTTTTATTTGATTTGGGGGATGTACCGCCTAGGCCGATTTGACCCCCGAGTACTCCCCCGATTAGGTCGAGTAATCGCTTTAGGGTAGGTCGCCGAGTACAAGCCCAAACCGAGTTTTGCAACATTGTTGGGACGAGTGAAAAACCCCTAAATGTGGGCTCTGCATTGAGAACTTATTGTTTGAAAGCATGTTGGCCATTAGTGGTCTTGGTGCCAATTCGTTCTCTATGTGTTTTGCCTAATTAAGACTTTAGATTGAGGGTAACCTACTAGATGTCTAGATGGGCTGATCATACTATCATCATGGCTAAATAACAAAAATGTTACATGAGTCTGAACTCAAATTCACCCATGCTATGTTTCTTCTTTCCATTCTTTTATACACGTGCATTCCTCATTACTTTTAATTTTATTTAAAAAAAAAAACTCTTTTATCTAAGTTATATTAGATACTTGATCCCAAATACTCTACCTATTATGTAGCTATAGAGATATTCCTTGAAATAAATAAAAAAACAACTAAAAAACTACCACAGCATTTACATCACGTTTAGTTAACATGACACAATTAAAATCATCATCAAATATACTTAGTTTTGCCATAATTTTAAAAACCCGTCCCAGCGGACGGGTATAATACTAGTTTTGTATTGCCTCAAGCTGACTCAGCCCAATATAACCCGTTATTACTTTTACACGATACACATGTCCAGAATGACCCATAATCAAGTGTATGGGCCAATTTTGCCTGGCCTAATTTTATATGCTTATTTATTGTTTTTGATTGCTGCAACCACTAAAAATCTAAAATGGGTTTGAACTTTAACTCTATACATTAATAGAAAAATGTTTAACGCGATGAGATATGGAAAGAAAAACAAGAAAAGAAAGAACGGTTATGGATGGTTGGTGATAGAAAAAGAAAAAGATAAAGTTGCGAAAGAGACTATGATTCATACAATACAATGACCAACTTTGAAGCAATCTTAAAAGTCGGGTCTTCAAACAATGCCGAAGCTTGGAGATAGAATTGGCGGGGACCGGTCTCATTTTTTTCCGATCGGTGGGGATGGAAGATCAAATCGGTGGGGGTCGGACTCAATTCATATAAAAATTACCTACGAAAATTGCAAAATTCCACCACTACGCCAAAAAATGGTGGGGCCAGGGCACCCCGGGCCTCCACAATGCTTCGCCCTTGTCTCCAAACGTCTAAAATATTGAGTTAAGCAATGATATAATCATATAGGGTGAGGTTAGCGTACAAGGGTCATATTTTGTGAGAAGTGTGAGAAGGACTAAGAATTAATATGTAGATAACATTTTTTGGACTTAGTAATGACGTTTGGCTTGTATAGGCTAAAATAACACCAAATATAACAATTTAAAACACAAAAACAGTTTATTTTCGGTTTAACACTTAAAACACCATGCCAAGAAGATGTGTTTTAACTTAGGGGAATTGGATTTTAATAACCTCAGCTATTTGAAATTGGCCACTGGCACCCCTAACTAAAAAATTGGCCATATATAACCTGAAATATTGACTTATTGGAATCTAACACCCACTAACGGTTAAATCACTAACACCGTTAGTGGGTTCGCTGACATGGCAAGATTTGCTGACGTGGCATGATGACATGGCAAGATTTGCTGACGTGGCATGCTGACGTGTCAATCCACGTGTGCACATGTTAGCGTGCCACGTCAGCAACTTGTGCCACGTCAGCATGCCACTTCAGCAACTTGTGCCACGTCAGCAACCCAACTAACGGCGTCAGTTAGTTGGGTGCTAGATTCCAATAAGTCAATAGTTCAGGTTATATATGGCCAAATTTTTAGTTGAGGGTGCCAGTGGCCAATTTTGAATAGTTTGGGTTATTAAAATCCAATTCCCCTTTAACTTATTGTGTTTTAGCTGTTTGTTTTGGATGTGTTTTAAATTCAAAGGCTATAATACATTGCATTTTGTTATAAATTGTTATGTTTGTTATTTTTCTAGCAAAAACAACCTAAAACATCATTCTTAAATCCAAAACATGATGTCTACGTTTCAATCCTTAATCTTTCTCACACTTTTCACGAAATATGACATTTTTACCCGAACCTTCACCTAATCATATAAACGCTTTAATTTGCATATTTATAATGTTGTGATAGCTCAGGTATTTGAGATTATAATTTGTAATTTCAAGTAGAATGTTTTATATAAATTTGCAAATTTAATGAATGATTATTTTTTTTATAAATAATATGCACATAATTAGCAACTTTAAAATAGAAAATCGCTTGAAAAAGTAAAAGAAAAAAACATTTTCCGATCGCAAAACGGTAGTAAGTGTCGTTTTGCAAGTTTGTAAAGGCACCGGTGCCAAAAATACAGAAAGTGCGGTCGCAAAAACCCAGTTTTCTAGTAGCGAGGGTGTGGAATGCACACCCATTCGAGACTAAACTGATTTCCAATTCTAACGATTAAGGGTCTAGAGCATATAGTGCCCCTTGCACGGTCCAAATGGTAGAGTCCCTAGCATAAGTCTAGTTTGCGAAAATCGATTACCTTAGTTAAGATCCATTGAAGCTCGCTTCTGAATGGTAGCAATAGGTTGATCATTACATTAGTAACTTAGTGATCAATATTAAGCGAACTGATTAGTAGCAATTGAGCGATCAATACTAACCACACAATTTATAGATAACATAATCATTTATAAAATTTATAAATTAATTTTGTTTGGCATGTATAATGCCCACACTTATATTCTATTAACCTTTGTTCTTTAACGCACCATAGCTAGCTATATGACTATCATCAACATATTCAAGCTTGCATTGCTTATATATAACTTGATAATACAACTCCAGTTTGCGTTGTTGATGTAGGACATAACCGATGAAAATTGGGTGTAGTAAATGGCCCTTGAAACAAATTCTTGAAAATCACTTTGTATGCCATCTCAGTTAAGTGTATGCCATCCCAACTAACATAAGTATCCGGTTCATCACATACAGTTGAATATGTATCTCCACACAACTTTTTTGTGTCGAAATTTAACGGCCCTCCACATCCACAACACGCCTTCAAAATCCCGTCATTTGTAAATCCTGCAATAAGACCCATTTACAAAGGTAAACTTTACTTGTATATATTATACTTTTCCAAGTTTATAACATGGTACATACCATATTCATATGGAGAATGATAAATTTGCATGAGAGCATTGTAGTAGTCAGCATAGATGATAATTACGTTAGGGTTAAGCTCTCGAATTTGATTTAATTTTGTTTGCAACATTTTATTGTGATATTCAGCGAACTCGTTTAACTTGGTGAGACAGCCGGTTACAGGATCATACTCTTCACCATCATACCCATATGTCGCCAAAGACGACGGAAAGCAACCAATAGGAAAGTTTCCTGGAACAACGAGAGTTCGAGCCCCCATCTCAATCAACTCCTGTACATGAAACTATTATATTCGAGTATGTGCGAATTTAATTGTATAATACTAACCACAAATTTAATTGTATAATGCTAACAACATTGATAGAATCAATTCATTTTGCTTATGTTCACATCAACTACTCAACCGATGGCAATTTTGAGGTTTCATAGTATAAGAAAACAACGTACGTTTTATACTTTTATAAAATAAAACTTGTCTGCCAGATGGTTATTAAACTCCTTGTAGTTATGTTGATTTCTGGAGGAAACATCAATCTTCTTTGATCTATTAGCTAATGTTGTCACATAAATGTTGGAAATCTTGATTTATATTATGTTATATTATATTGTTTAAAAACATGATTTAAATGATTTGAGTAGTTTCTTACATTGATTGCTGAGCTGATGGCATCTACAACAAAGGACACATATGGTTCAATCTCATCAATGGGTATGCCGGAGGATAACCGATGATTGTAGTCATTACCACCAATTTCTCCCATTAGTATCAAAGAACGCCCAATGAAGTTTTTGCAATCTGTTTGCAGTCATAATCAATCAAGAATTATTGTGAAAACCTAGTTGGCCAGAGTGAACTAATATCATTAGAATTAGGAAAATTGGATTTTCAAATTCCAAACTTTAACTTGTTGGCTAACAAAAATTATTTTGTGACACTTCCAACTTTTCACGTATTTTTCCTCGTCCACAGCAATGTTTCATCCCCAGGGGGGCAAGGATTTGTCTTTATAGACTAGGGTTTGCAATTCAGAAAGGGGTGGCGGCGCAGCTTGTTGCCCGTCTACCTTCTATTATGATGTAATTTTCGCATTTTTGTTTTAATTAAACATTAAATTAAGTTCTAACAAAAAAAAAAAAAAAACTAAAAGTTAACTTGGTTAAAAGCTGAGACTGTCACAAAACATTTCCTTGGAGACTGTCTTAATTATTGTTATAACATATCCTGTCACATTCACTATATAAATTTTATATTGTTTTTACTTTTTTGGTTGATAAAAGTTTCCTGATTAAACAAACCTGAAGTGTTGCCACAAATAGAAGGTAGTGATTGTTTAAACCACGCTAACTGAACCCCTAAAGAAGCGTTAATCGTAGGACGTTCACTCCATATGTCTTCCATAAACGATGAATTCAATGCTGAAGCACCGCCCACCGCGTAATTCACTCCTTGTCGCCCCACACTGCCACTCTTCTTGATGTTGAAATATGGCGGTATCAACGGCAACCCAAGAGCCTCGGCTACAAAAAAAAAAAAAAAAAAAAAAAAAAAAAACATTAGAAAACCAAAGAATTATGTAATGTATGAGAATATGAAACCCATAAAATAAGGGCTTAGAGAGTTACCTAGGAAATCAATGATGAGACGGCCATTTGAACATCGCCAGTGGATTGTCCGATGAAATTTTGGCCGTAAGGGGCAGCGCATTCAAATCCTACGTCGGATATGGAAGCCAAATATTTTCTGTTACCGGTGTCAGCAAGGGAGTCACCAAAACTGATAATGGATGAATAACATCCATTAGCATACAGCCTACCACTCCATAACACAATCAAGAAACCTGCAAAGAATATGGAGCTTGAAGGATACCCCATTAGATATAATATTATTCTTAATTAATGTTTGCTTTTGCGCATGGGATGGTTAACTTACTACATTATATAAACAACCAAGCATGGAGACTGTTGCTGTTACTGTATGTCACTCTTACTTATGGCCCGGGTGGCCCGATGATAAATTTGATATTATAAATTTATAATTATTATATAAAACAAGTAATTAACATATCATATTATATAAACAAGTAACATTATTATGAGAAAAACGAGATTGAAATTTATACGAGTAAACAGTAACCACTATATTAAAATAATGATAATTATTTTTTTTAATTATTGGTACAATTACATAGATTTTTCATTATTTAAAATTTTCGCCTAAGATTTACCTCTTGACTTTGGGTGAAGATCATGAGCTTCATTTTATTCCGAAATCTGGTGGTACGTGTTCGCCGGCAGCAGGTTTCATTTTTGCAACTGTTAGAGGAAGTGAACATCATGAGTTTCCTTTGGGTGAAAAATCAAGCCAGGATGGTCGACATATCTTGGGAATCATGGAGTAAGTTTGACACGGCAAAAAAGGGATAGTTTTTTCGGTTTTTGTGTATGTAATTGTTGCCATGAGGCTTTATCCGTTAGGCGGACAATGTATCTTGTATGCGGGTCGTTTTTGCTAGTGTCTTGCTAGCCTCGAAATTAAATGAAGTTTTGTTGACCGTTAAGAAAATGTACCTCTTGACTTTTGTGCAAGTGTCTGTCTTATCAATTCAATTACCGTGCCAATAATTTTGTAACCGGTTGACGGTTCATGTTATAAATATTTTTTTTTTTGAACAATCAACAAATTTCCATTTCACCAAGCTAGCGGGATACTAGCATTACACCTTATAAATTTTTAAAAATAAAAAAGAATCTATATCTAACTAAATTAGTAAATGACAACGTAATATGAAACTAATTTATCTTTGGTTGGTTGTGGAATATAGAAATTGTTGACAAAATATATAGTATAGTCAAATCTGTGGCCATCAATTATTGGAAAAAATAATAGTCTTTATGTTTACATTTACACTTGTGTGGCATAGTATCAACAAGGCCACACGATCATTTTAAGTGGGTTCGGGTGTCGGACCACACTTTGATAAAGATATTGTGTAAAGTGGCAGATCTTGACCATATTTCAAGGGTAATGTCAAAAATGTTGTTTTGCCGTACTTTCATACAATGTAAATGTAACAAAATTTTCAATACCGGTCTCTGGCCTTGAGCCCTATAAGATAAGGGCTGATTAAACTAGTAAACGGTAAATGTTATGTGCTGATGTTAAATCCGGTAATACCGGTTCAAACTGTTGTACTGGTCTTGTTAATCTACAAATTTGATTTTTAAATTTTTAATAAATTCCCGATATTATTGAGATTTACCTTTCGTACTTCAGTAAAAAAAGATGGAAAATACTACAGATTATTGATTGTTTGCCACAAACAAATATGGGCTTCCCATCAAGGCTATATGTCAATTTCATTGTTTCGTTGCAAGTTCAAATCGAGTACCTTTTTAGTTTTTTTATGGTTATGGAATTATTTAATTTTAGATTATTTTTAGGGTTAAAGTTGTATTATTATGGAATTAAAGGTTTAACAAGTCAACCCGGTATTATTGCCCCGTTACAACTAGGTAGTCCCGATTGAACCATTTCTGAACCCTACCCTGTACATTTTGAAAACCGTTTTTTAACATTGGGTACATAGGCTTGTATGTTTTAATTAAAAAATTACAAATGAAATGTGTTATGGCCTATGAGCTTCTATCATTTTTATGTTGGCTTATTTTAAGAACTTTGATTGTCTGTTGGGGTTTTAAAATACTTGAGGTAGGGGTAGCGTAATACAGAAAATATAAAACATACATTGAAAAAAGTTGAAAGGTAGCAGACCTTATCCCTACCAACAATATATACCACCCTCTGGGTGTGAGTGCTCTGATACAACTTTAAGAGTAAAATTAGAAGAAAAAAAAATCTTCTAAGTTTCAGTAAATAAAACTTCTAAAATTCATGACATTATCTTTTTAAAACAACTACTTACACAATTTTTAATCGGAATTAATTTTTCATATATTATATTTGGGGACACTATTCACCCCTATAAATATTTTAATATTTTGTAAGTGGTTGTGAGTGAGGAGAGAGAAAATGTAATGATAAAAGTATGAAAAAATATTATTTGTTTAAGAAGAAGAGAGAAAATTTTAGGGTGAAATAGTGATTTTTAGTGTAATTTGATGGAGGTGATGTAGTGGAGCTGATGAGAATGCTCAAAGTTGTTAAGAGGGTGTTTGGGATCGATTTTTCAAAACAGATTATGCGTTTTGAAAAAGCAGGGGTGAAGCTGGTTTTAGATTATTGTGTTTTTGTAGCCTAAAAATCTATTTCAAAACTCAACCTCAAACACTAAAAACTTATTATTTGTGTTTTTAAAAACTCAATAATCTAAAAATCTATTTCAAAACACAATCCCAAACATCCATTAAATACTATTGCCACTACACAACAAAATTTACGGATATACAGGGCTGGCAAATCGTGTCCCTAACAGGTTAACAGGTCTCTGACGCGCGCGAACAAATCAAGTTCTAAACATGAACACGACTCGTTAACTCATTTATATCTCATGTTTATAACACAGTTTTATGTTTTATGTACCAAAAAAGGGAAATGAAAGATTTTTGCCTCTTAATCTAAGTATTAAAAAAAGTCAAAAAATCAAATAGTGTACTTTTTAGTCAAACAGGTCTTATCGTGTCTTAACAGGTTACCCATTGCCAGCCCTACGGATATATAATTCACCAACAGACCGACCGAATAAAAACCAAAATGAAAGAAAAGAGAAACTATTTTTCTAAAGTTCGTCCTCAGGTCCCTGCAATAAAAAATTTAACTATAAATATTTTATTGGTCACCAAAAATATCGGATTGCCTTTTAACCTTTGTTTTTCTTTTTTTATTGGTCACCACAAATATCCGATTGTCAGTAACATTTATTCTTCTTTTTTTATTGGTCGCCACAAATATCCGATTGCCATTTTAACATTTATATATATATATTAAACGGAGAGCTATTAGTTTTCAAGTTTTTCGATTCGCCCCTTTTTTTTTTTGCTTTCTTTGTTAGGTTTTTTTTTTACGTTTTGACCACCAACTTTTTTATTAGGTTTATCTTTTCCTATTTTGGCCACATTTTTTTTTACTTTATCTTTGCCACCAACTTTTTGGTTAGGTTTTTCTCCCACAATTTTTATTTCCACTATTTTGGCCACCAACTTTTTGGTTAAGTTTTTTCCCCCTCTTTTTTGCCACATTTTATTTCTTTCTTTTTTACGTAGTGTCCGTCTACGTTCGTATAGTACTTTCATCTCTGTTCGTCTGTAACACCCTTTTTGGTTAAGTTTTTTCCCCTATTTTTGCCACATTTTATTCTTTCTTTTTTACGTAGTGTCCGCCTACGTTCGTATAGTACTTTCGTCTCCGTTCGTCTGTAACACCCGATCTTTACCCAAGTTGCTCTACGTTCGTATAGTATTTTCGTCTACGTTCGTATAGTACTTTTTTTACGTCGTTAGTCTACTTTCGTACAGTACGTTCGTCTCTGTTCGTCAACGTAAGTTGTTTTAATTTTCTTTCCTAATCTGGACACCGACTTTTTGGTTAAGTTTTTTTTCCCATGTTGGCCACCAACTTTCGTTTACGTTCATATAATACTTTCATCTACGTTCGTGTAGGTTCGTATAATTCTGTCGTCTACGTTCACGTTCGTATAGTTCTTTTGTCTACGTTCGTATAGTACTTATGCCAACGTTCGTATACATCCGTATAGTGCTTTCGTATACGTTCGTGTGCGTTCATATAGTTCTTTCGTCTACGTTCGTATAGTTCTTTCACCTACGTTCGATCTCCCATTGCATAGATCATGGCCAACGGCGCAACGCGCCGTACTTCAAAAACACTAGTTTATTTTTCTTTTTTATCTTTAATAAAAAAGGATAATATAAAAAAAATAGAAAGTTAAAACTCACTGGCGCACTTACCATATGTGGAGTGGCAGTGGGCGCTCTACTTCTCCGACGTAGTGGATTTTTTTTTAAGGTTTTTTATTTTGTTACCATTGAACTTTTATATTCGTTACCTTCAAAATATATAACCGCTTCATCAAAATATTTTAAAGAGTAAATTTCTTTTTGAGTCCCTGAGTTTTGTTGATTTTAATTACTTGAGTCAAACATTTTCATTTTTAACATTTTGAGTGCCTGGTTAAATATATACACACACAACTACATCTGCACACACACAATAGATCTCACCTCTCTTTCTCTCACTTCTCTCTCTCTCTCTATCGTAATCTGTACAACCCTTTGGTCCCAACCCTTTGGTCATCAATCTGCACAAGCACGAAAACAGATATGAATCGAGGGGGTTAGGTGGCTCTGAAATCAGTAAATCGAGGGGGTTAGGTGGTGTTTGGGGTAGTGTTGCAGGTGGAACAGATGTGCAGGTGGAGGTGGACGGATGTGCAGGTGGACGGAGGTTGTATTGGTGGTGGGAGGTGGGCGGTTGGGGGTTAGGGTTCAGATCGAGGCGCAGTGATGGTGGTGGGTGCAGCGGTGATGGTGGTGCAGTGGTGGAGGTGCAGCGGTGGTGGAGGTGCAGCGGTGATGGTGGTGCAGTGGTGGAGGTGCAGCGATGGTGGAGGTGCAGCGATGATGGTGGTGCAGTGGTGGAGGTGCAGCAGTGGTGGTGGTTTGAAGGTGGAACAACAGTTTATGGTGGTGGTGGGGTGGGAGGAGATGGAGGTGCACTAGGGTTCCATTTTTTGGGGGATTATGTGCCTGATCCATAAGTTATAGATATGGATTTGGGGGTTAGGGTTAAGATCGATGTGGTGTAGTGTGGTGGGAGATGGGTGGTTGTCGTGTGATACTAATGGCGGTGGATAGGTGGTGGTTAATTGTGGTGAGGCAGGTGTGTATGTGTGAGAGAGAGCTTTATTATTGTTATTATTATTATTATTATTATTATTATTATTATTATATTTTTTTATGCATTAAAGACTTGTACGTTATACCTTATGCATTACAGAGTTTATACCTATGTGTAAAATGATTGAGATACCCTTATAGTTAACTGACTTGATTAACGACGTTAGAAAATTGGACTCAAACCATAACAAACTTAAAACACTAGGATTCAGAATGTTAAAAATGAAAATGTTTGACTCAAGTAGTTAAAATCAACAAAACTCAGGGACTCAAAAAGGAATTTACTCTATTTTAAAAAGTTCAACATTTTTCATATTACGCTACTATATGACTATTTAAAACTTAAAATTCCAATGATTTAAACCCCAACATAAAAATCAAGTGGTATATTAAAAGTTAAAAGACCACACCCGACTAGCTTCGAGCTTAGCTCGTCATGCTTTTATGAAACCCGAGCTCGGCCCGAAAGTAAAACCCAAGAGCTTGAACTCGGCTCGGCCAGAAATAAATGAGCGAAAGCTCGGCTCACTAATGTTAAATAGTAGTTATATTATTTATAAAATAAAAAATTAAAATTTGTTTGGGCTCGTTTAGGCTTGCGAGCCTAAACGGTATTTGTATGAAAAACTCGTGTTAAAGCTCGATAACTAAACGAGTCATGTTTCACGCTTGGGTTGGGGCTCGTTAAGGTTAGCTCGTTTAAGTTATTTACCGATCCGATCCCAAATAGCTCTCAAGCCATTGTGCATTGTTGACACCCCTAATTAAATGTAACTAACATTAAATATCGTCAGTTTGAAGAGGTTTTTGAGGTGGCTTTTCTGGTTTCGATGCTGAAAATGAAACATGGAACGTGTCAATTGTATGGTATGGGGTCGGTGTTTAGGAGGTGAAAGGTTTCGCTAGGATGCTCGGTTGTGGCACCGGCTCCTTTCCGTTTCTTTACTTGGGAATACCTATCGATACCAGGCACAAGGTTAAGCTTTGGACTTTATCGGCCTATAGTGATGATATAAATAACATGTGTAGTGAGAAAGAGCATGAACCAGTTTCTTAAGAAAAAGTTACTTGTTATATATGTTACTAAAACTTCTTATTAGGGTGGTTGGGGTGGTCCGCGATGGCCGTGACAAACACGACCACCGCCCCACCTATTTTATCAGGGGCCGCGACACAGAATTCGGCTCACTAATGTTAAATAGTAGTTAAAATAAAGGTTTAGTTTTTTTACTTGGTTTAACATAAACGGTTCTTTGAAACACAATTGTTTTCTTTACTTGGTTTAGTTTTTTTTATATATTTATATGATACTAATTGTCAATAAAAAATGTGGGTTAGGATGATGATAATGATGATGGGGGATCTTGCTTGAATAATGATGTGCTGGTTGACGATTGTAGAGTCCCTAAAGCGAGATTAAAGGATCAAGTAGGGCTGTAAACGAACCGAACTTTCAGCGAACAGTTTATGAACCGTTCGGCGGGAATCCGTTTGTGTTCGTTTCGTTTAACTCATGAACGAACACGAACAAGAAATTTCGTTCGTTAAGTTAACACGAACGAACATGAACATAGGTCGCGTTTGTTCGTTTATGTTCGTGAACGTTCGGTAACGTGTTCGTTTGTGTTCGTTTATGTCCGTTTATACTTGTTCGTTTGTGTTCATTTGGTTTTTAAATTTTATATTTAAAATTTTAATATTATATATTATATATATATATATATATATATATATTAAAAGAAACTTACAATAACAATGTTTTAAATTTTATATTCTTTCGTCCGTTTGTGTTCGTTTGTGTCCATTAACAATGTTTTATCTATATTTTCTAGTCAACACGTCCGTTTGTGTTCGTTTGTGTCCATTAGTGTTGTTTGTGTTCGCAGACAATGTTCACGAACAGTTCGTGAACAACCAAATTACAAACGAACACGAACACGGACAAAATTTTATGTTCGAAAAATTGTCCACGAACAGTTCATGAACAGATTTAAAGCTTAACAAACGAACACGGACAAGCTCCGTCCCGTGTCCGTCCGGTTCGTTTACAGCCCTAGG
>JAUTDX010005026.1:0-31321 GCA_030844895.1 Ambrosia x helenae | reverse complement strand
TTATATTGAAAGAAAATTTATTCTTTACTGTTATATTTTAATTATAACTAGAACCCTAGTTCATCTTATAAAAGGGCAAGGAACCTACCAGAAAGAAAAAATGAGTAAGGGACCTGCCAAAAAAAGGAGTAATGGAAATAAATAATCTCAACTATTGCTCTTTGGATGATAATGGTCCCCAGCTACGAAATTAACCACTAGCGGTCCCAACGTTCGACACATTGGCCACCAACGGACCCAAACCAACCGAGGCTAACTCCGTTAGCGGATGCTGACGTGGCATGATTAGGTGGCAAAATGATCCTACGTGGCATCTTAGGTGTCAAAATGATCCAACGTGGCATCCTAGGTGGCAAAATGATCCTAGGTGGCAAAATGATCCTACGTGGCATCCTATGTGGAAAAATGATCCTATGTGGCATCCTACGTGGCATGCCACAACAGCATTACACTAACGGAGTTAGCCTCAGTTAGTTTGGGTCGGTGGCCAATATGTTGAAATTTGAGACCGCTAGTAGTTATTTTCATAGTTGAGACCGTATCGATCAAAAAGTAATAGTTAGAATTTTTATTTCCATTACTAAAAAAAACAAAACAAAAACTAAGGGACCTAACACAAGAAATTAAGGGACCTCTCACCTTTAAACTTTAACAAAGGCTTTTCAAATCATTGGAAACTTTAAGGGACCTCTCACCAACCAAAAGAAATAATTATTATATATATCTAGGTGTATTCATCCCCGCGCGTTGCGCGTTTGGTAAACCAAACCCAATGTGGTGTTTAGCTCTTTTTAAAAAAGTTGATTAGCTACCCTTTTCCCTTTATAGTGCGAAAATTGAATACAGTAGAACCCTCTTGTTAGGATTCAAACGTGAGCCACCATGTTACGTGCCTGTCTTAAAGCAAGTACTTTCACTTTCAATAACATACCTTGGTGTGATTTCTTGAATCAAATGTGTACACTGGTGATGGTATGGGCCTGGTGAAATCAATAAACGCCTGAGTCCTGACATAGTATATCTTTCTAAGATTAATACCAATTGGACTTAGCGATTTTAGGATTCTCTCTATTCTAGTTCTCTCTCGAATGCCCCTTTTCTTTTCTCTCTATGTTTACCGCTCTAGTATGCGAGAATGGATCTTTCAAGCTCTTCATGAAGCTTTTGACACAGTGATTCCACTTCTTTTTCTTTGAAAAATACACATACATGTCATCCTCAAAAGATTTGGTGCTACTGGCATATTCTGATGCCAATTTGATTGCTTTGGAGACTAATTTCCATCCCTAAATCCATATTTCCTTGCTGCATATTCAGAATTTTTACAAATAACAGTTAGTAAAATTGTGTTAATGCTCCAACCATAATCAAGACAATCCAAACACCCCTTATACAAAAAATATATATATATATATTCAAAACACATATGTATACAAAATCCATCTCAACCTGTAAGTTGTAGGCCGATTATTGTTTACATATTACACTTACCAGATTATATATCACTTACAACTAATCCAAAAGTAATTTACTCTTCTCTGTACTAATTGCGATTTTCAAACCTAGCTAGAATGACAATCACATCAACAACTCTCTATAACACATCATTATCTTCAATAATAACCAAACTAATTCATCATACACCAAAATTAGACATACAATTAAGCAAAATTCCAAACAAAAGCGGAACAAAATCTTTACGCTAAAATTAGACATAAAAGTTAGTAAAAATTCCAAAAAAAAAAAAATTCTGAACAAAACCTTTCCGAAACCCATATCCATGGATGAAGCGAAAGACACGTATACAACTTGAAGAACAACGCTTCCTTTAAGTGGACGTTACGCGAGATAGTGACAAGCACCTGAGATGATTCCCCTCAGAGAACGCCAAGATCGTACGTCGACGGAACTGGGTGAGGCAGGGTTAGTTACTGGAACAACAAAGAAGAATTGAAGACAACGATGATTTGTGTGTGTGTCTATGCATATGAATCTGGTTATAGCAATGCTTTGTGTGGTGTGTCTATTCAAATCACTTGGTTTATCACTTGCTCTATTAAATAATATTTAAGATTAGCTTTTGGATGAGTGATTGAAGCACACGTACATAATCATCAGTGGTTCAGGTGATTAAATGCCATTTGACAAATGGGATAATATTAACAAAAAAAGACCTAAAATGTTGAAGCCTACATGACTTGAACCTAGGTACCACACTAAACACAACATCAATCCCACCATCTATGCCAAACCATTTTTCTTTACCATAATTGAAACCATAAATATTTAAGATAACAAAAAGAATAAAAAAATAATAAAAATACTGTTCAAATGCTAAGGCTTATTATTAGTATATAATTTTGAAACACATTTGCTCTACTTGGCCACAAGCTTTTTTGTCTTTCCAATCGGTTTTACATGTGAGCATGCTTCTTGCACTGTCATCACTTAAAATTCGTTGTGAATTATGATTACAGGTGGCTTAATTTCCTTTAAAACTCCTATTACATATTGTTTGGTGCTTTGGTAATTATTTTGGTATTCCTGTCGTAACATTTCAAATTGTGTGAAGAGTAGTAAATCACAATTAGTGAATTTCACAGTTAGTGCGTTTATCCATTTACTTCCTACTTCGAACACTTTATTTGATTAATGGTGGGTTTCTCTTTCGGATTTTACTTTTTTTTTAAATTTGCTTTAAACTTTTAATATTTTTCTTACTAGCCTGTTGTTGCGTATACGTTTTATGATTTTTTTTATTTGCTTTTTTGTTAACGGGGTTTAAATTACGTTTATTTTTAGTGTTGCGTATATGTTTTCGTTTAGATTTAAATAAAAATCCCTCCACCTCCAAACCGAATCGAACTGGTACCGATCAAGACCATAGTTACCTATATTCATATTTATGGTTCTCAATCGATGTAAAACACGTCTTGATATCGTTCTAGGCATTTATGTTTTTTCTATAGGCCGCTATACCGAGTGTTGGTATAATACCGGCACTATAGCAAGTTGGAGTAATACTTACCGCATTCCCGCCGCGTAGCGCGGGGCCGCGGGGAATCCCACTAGTTATTGAATTAAACATGAAAAAAATCTCTTGTCTCTTTGCATATAATATTCTTTTTTGCATATAATATTCTTTTGTGTCTCTAACCTGTCCCCTTTGGTAAAAAAAAGATGGGACCAACAATGAGGAATTGTGAAAATATAAATCCTAGACTTATAGAACGGATAATATTTGTGTCCAAAATCACGATAACGCCATCGCCGCCGCCGTGGTCAAGTGTTCCGGCCATGACCACCGTCGTCAACACTACGTCTCTCTTTGACAATGAAGTGTATATCGGAACCCATTGCGTCCGCCGCCATCATCAACTGTTTGGGGGTCACCTTCTCCACCGACATTGTTGGTACTATATGATGTGGCTGAAATAAAAGGGGAGAAACCCAGTTGTGAAAACGTAAAAAAGCAAAAGATGACTATTGCCTAACATGTTTGAAATTAATATATAGAGTAATTAGGTTTGTATTGAATAAAAAATGTTTTTGATGGGTTTTCTCATTTACTCTCATAACCGTCCCATATATATATATATATATAGTATAAGTATCTATAGAAAACCTAAGTTATATGGTAAACTATGAAAACCCAACTTGTGGCTAGAATTAAGCCACATCATCATGTTCCAAAATCATTTATTAATAAGAAAAGGGTAATGAGGTCATTTCACATATGACATCTTTTGACAATCTCTAGGAAATCTCCATCAAATACAAAAGAAGGTTTGTATCTATCCTTTTTTTATTTTTAAACCACTCACTCACTCTCTCTCTATCCCTTTCTCTCTCAAAAATCAAAAAGTAGATATGGATCTACAAGTCGATATCTACCACCATCATCATCAACATCGACCATCACCACCATCATCAACATCCACCACGGTCACCATCATCATCAACACGAAAGAAGAAGCATCATCATCAATATGGTACTGAAAGTATACGGTCAACGGATGTCCCAACCATCTCGTGCAATCATCAACGGTTACGGCGGTGGTAGCGGAGGTCGTATAGGTTCAGTCGGAAGAGAGGGTGAGTCACGATTTGAGGTTGCTAAAGCTTTTTGGTCAACCATTACCACTTGTTGTTGATAGGTCTCCACATGTTGAAATTGAAGGTAAGTTTTTTTTTTTCGTTTATGTAGTGTTTTTTTAAAGATTTTTCTTTGTTTTTCTGTTTATGGTCGTTGCTAAAGCTTTTTGGTCGATTAACATAAGATTGTTTTAACTTTTTTTCACTCAAATCATAGATTTTTTTTGTTTGCATACCAAGTGTTTGATCAAATGCTTGAATGAAAAAAAAACTTATTTTAACCTTTTTGATTTTTTTTATTATTTTGTTTATGTTAGATTGTTATTGGATTGGGGACATGAGGTTGTAGATCTGGTTTCTGTTCTACAGTTTGATGTTAAAGATGGTTATTGATGCATGTTATATGTATATATAGTAGGTTTATCATTTATGTGAAGGTCAAGAGTTCGTTTGAGTTTCGGATTCGTATTGTTTAGATTTTGTTAGTTTTGGAGCCCTAGGTTTTGAACTTGGGCCGATTTCAGTTTAGTGAGGATTGAAGGTTAATTGATGTTAGAATGATGTGTTTATTAGTTGAAAGCGATGAGGTAGAAATATTAAATTAATATTAACAGTTGGAATTTGGAAATTTAGATTTTGTGACTTTAAGTAGTTATTTGGGCCCCGACTAACACATGTTACTCCTGTTTTAGTATGTTAAATGATGAGTTGGTCACACCGGTTAATATCTCATCTATTGTTTTGCAGTTGATGACGAAGACCCCACTGGTTAACATATGTTAACAAACGAAGTCGAAGGAAGCCAAGAAAAATATGTAGAAAAACTTTTTTATAACGTTTTCTTTTTTGTACTTAATGTATAGAGTTACTAGATTTATTTTGTTAAAGTAGTTAATTGTTTGTAATGATACTTTGTAATAAAGTGGTTATGATATACGTTTCCCATGAAAGTCACTAGATTTTATTATGTTTCTTTGCAAGAAGACATAGCCACATTTTACAAGAATCGTTTTTTTTACGTTTTTTAATCAATTACGTTTTTTAGCATAAAAGTCAGTAGATTGTATTATCAATTACGTTTTGTTTATGTTATTATTACAGAATGATATTTCTTGTGTTGATATTACATGTTAACAGTTAGGTTCTTTTTGTTATTAACAAGTGTTAACAAAGTTCTTATACGTCAACTTATTAACAAGTGTTAACAAAGTTGTATAGGACAGATTCACTACAACTGTTAACATGTATTAACAGGTTTAGTAAATCTAATAAGGTTTTCCTTTTTTTTTCCAATAAGGCTGGTAAGATATGTTAACACATGTTAACACTTTTAATATCTCATGTTAACACTTTTAATATCTCAATTATGATTTCTTGTTTTTAGCACCAACTATCTACAAAGTTTTTATACGTCAACTTATTAACAAGTGTTAACAAAGTTTTATAGGACATATTTACTAAAACTGTTAACATGTCGTAACAAAGTATTAACAAAGTTTTTATACGTCAACTTATTAACAAGTGTTAACAAAGTGTAAACAAAGTTTTATAGGACAGATTTCCTAAAACTGTTAACATGTCATAACAAAGTGTTAACAAAGTTTTTATACGTCAACTTATTAACAAGTGTTAACAAAGTTTTTATGGGACAGATTTACTAAAACTGTTAACATGTGTTAACATGTTAACAGTGTTAATATCTCTACTAAGGTTTTTCTTTTTTTCCAATAAGGCTGGTAAGATATATTAACACATGTTAACAGTTTTAATATATCAAAATTGGGTATCTATGTCGCCATGTTTTTTGCGTCTAGCGGTTACTTAGTGCATATGATCTTTTTAAAACCTTGATATGTATAAGTTAAACTATGTGACGCTCATGGTGTCCCTTTTAGAATCTAGGCTGTATGTGGTTGCGTAAATTACTGCTTTGTGTTATCTTGTTAACAGTTGTTAGTCATTGCCAAAACTGACAAGAACTTATTCCTCGACTGCCAACTTTGTCAACTTATGCCTCAACCAGGGTTTTATATATAACACATGTTATTCATAAGTTAACAGGTTTAATATCACATGTTATTCATAAGTAGGAGAGAGGAGAGGGATAACAATGTGTTAACATGTTAACACATGTTTAACAGGTTTAATATCTCTACTATGTGTTAACAAAGGTTGTTTTTAGGCGTTTATTAAGTTTTTGAAAAGGCTGGTAACATAGGTTAATACATGTTAACAGGTTTAATATCTCTACCAAGGTTTTTTTTTCAATAAGGCTGGTAAGATATGTTAACACATGTTAACACACGTACTTGCCCCATTATAATAATATTTCTTAAACAAAAAGTAGGAGAGAGAGTGTGACATGACTCATTATAATAATATTTTCTTAAACAAAAAGTAGAAAAGAGGAGAGAGATAATGTGACATGACCTATTATAATAATATTTTCTTAAAGAAAAAGTAGGAGAGATGAGAGAGAATGGTGATGTTGACTTTGAAAAAGTAGGAGAGATGGTGTGACATGACCCATTATATAATATTTTTTTAAAGAAAAAGTATGAGAGAGGGTGTGACATGACCCTAGTACTTGAGAGAGAGAGAGAACAATTTCTTGTGTCCCCAAAATGCCCCTTTATGTCTTTTTGTGTATTAAAATATTAATATATCCAAGGGGAAAGTACAATGGTTGAATCTCAACCACAGATGGTATGGGATGGATGGCTATGATAGAGTTTTCATAGTTTACCAAATAACTTGGGTTTCCTCTATATCCATTCCCTATATATATATATATATGTGTGTGTGTGTGTGTGTGTGTATATGTATAGGGGAAGGTTTAAATAAAAACCCATTCAAATTGTAAAAACCTTGTAAACCTTCTTACAACCATTGATCAAACTAGATCAATGGTCCACATTTAATTGATGCTTTTAGATTTAAATTAATAGACTAGATGACAAAAAAGGGCAAAAGGGTCAAATGACATTTTCTGAAAAAGCATCTATGACAAGTTGACCTGACACATGTCACATCATCTCTCTCATACTTTTGTGATCATTGTCCTAAATCTGCCAGATCCCCGTGTTACATATGTAACATGTGTTGTGTTACGTAGGTTAAAACTGAGTTACCAGTTTATATTATTTAAAAAAATGCTGATTTATTATTTTTTTTTATTAGACCATATTTTTATTAGACCATATTCTGGGTTTGTAACATATGTTAAGATTCAACAGCCGATATCATATTTTGTTAAGTAGAACTACATTGCATTACATTACAAAAAACTTGCAGAAAACATACTACTAAAAAAAGCGATACATAATATTGTTCATCTGCCTAAAACATACTACTCACTAAATATATTACAGTGAAACTGTACCCCACCCTTGCATGAAATAACCCCGACATCCCGCACTTCAACCAACAGTAGCTGACGGCATCCGATAACCATACTTTGCATAAAAAGCCCACTGTTCCTTAGTATAACCTATACCCTCCCATTCAGCCCTAATACGCCGACCTTCCGGATAGGTGAACGGCAGCACGGGTTTGTTAAGTTTAGGTTCATATGGTTCTTCATATTCAGCCCCTGGGTCTGATTCGTAACCAACCGCCCATTCAGGTGTGTGATTTACATCATGCACATCATCCTCCGGTGTCATATAGTCTTCTGGTGGCGGATATTCTTCGGGGAAGACGTAATCAAAGGCCGCATTCCAATCGAAATCTTCATCACTTTCAAACCCACCGTCCGCCTGCACTATGGGTATAAAAGGTTCTAATGGCGGAATGACCGGGGCAACGGGGACGGCGGGTTCATGTTCGGCTCCAACAGGAGGGATGTCCAATCCAACCGGTGGGGGTGGTTCAGGTACAATTGCAATGTCCGGTTCATTTTGAGGTGGCTCATGTACAATTGGGATGAGATGGTGACGCGCCTCAAAAACCTCCCAAGGCGGAGTGGTGGGGTTGGAATCCATGCTTTGACTAAAAACAGGACCTGTAACATATGTTATAGCAGAGTAAGTGTTGACATTGGAAATATGAAACAGGAAAAAAAACTATTCTCTGTTAAAAAACATATAGGTAACAAAAAAAACTCATACATGCAAAAACAAAAAAAAATTCTATAACGAAAGGTGCAAAAAACACGAGTGTTACATGTGTAACAGGGTTTTTTTTTCTGGAAACACAGACAAATTTATACCAACTTAGTTCTGTTGTTACATACGAAACAGACGCAATATAGAAAACAGATGCAAACATAAATTCCACACATTATAATACTCATACAAACATGCACATACTGGTAAAAAAAACAAATCAGACATATTGTTGCATATGTTAAGGGACATTAAAATTCATCAATTTTGATTAAAAAAACATATTAGTAATAATAACATATAAAAAGGTTAATTAATATGTAAACCTACGTGTTAACGTATGCTACCTACGTGTAAAGATGATTAGTTGTGGTGTTACATACGAAACAGATGCAAACATACATTTTCAAAACCATCACAAACAACTTCTTATTACCAAACACTAATTAGCTCAAATTCAAACTCTAACCATTAATTGTTTTCTAACCCCTTTCAAAATCATATTAAAAATGTTTTCTGCTGTTACATACGAAATAAACGCAACATAGAACAGAGGAAGTTTCAAATTAGAGGTCAACAAAACAAATTCAAAAAACCTTATTACTTCAAAACGATAAAAGCCCACTATCTCAACAAAATACCCTTAGACCCAAATAACTGTCTAATATTTTTAACCGATCTCATCTTTTTAAATAGCCCAACTATCTAATAATAAAACAATCTAAATTTGAGCTTTACTACACAACTTTTTTTAGGATTAACAAAACAAACTACTTTTTCTAATAATAAAACAATCTAATTTTGAACATAATCAAATGTTGTTACTAAACAACTTTTTTTTAAAACAATCTAATTTTTTTAGATTATTGACCACGTCTTTGTCCTTATCATTGACCAATACCATACTTATTTCTTTGGTTGTAAATAATTTAAGAAGCAGCCTCGAAATGTATTGTAAGAGATGATATTTTGGACGTATGCTAGTTGCAAGCCAACAATTTTATTGGTTTTATTAGTTAAAGAAAATATCTGATATACATTGTGCTTCCAAAATTCCTTTTCTGTTTTATTTAATTTCGTGCTTCCAAATCCCACCAGCCCATTTACCGACCACTTCCCACTTCTGTTTGCCCCACATATCCCTAATAATCTCCCACTGCTCATATTTAAACATACAAAAAAACACGTCAGGAAAGAGAGACTTGGAGAAGAAAGAACCAAGAGGAGGGCTTGGTGGAACAGAGACTTGACGGAATCTTCCGTATATCAACCTCCACGACAGAGCAGCAGCAGCAACAGAGGTGGAATCTTCTTTTTAATGGTGAATACAGAGAGTCAACAGATCTGATGTATAACTCCCTTTGTCTGCTCCAAACCCTCTAAAACGATGGAATCTTCTTTTTGGGACGACAGGGGGTGGCTGATTATTGTCAACAGGGACGACAGGTGATGAACAGGGGCGAGGGGTGGAAACAGGGGTGGAAACAGGGACGGCGACGGTGATGAACAGGGTCGGTGGTGGCTGTTGTGTATGGTGGTGGTAGTGATTATGGTGTAAGAGAGAGAGTGTATGTGTGTGTTTATATAGGTGGGAGAAAAGAAATTCAAATTGTTTAGATGAGAGGGAAATGTAAAAAGACTATTATAACCTTTAAGAATTAAAATAATATATTCTTTAGTGGCCTATGTGGATTAATCTTGGCCACTCATTGGATTTCCAAGAGTTTCTTCGTTTTAGAGGGTTTTGTGTGTATACTTAGCCTACATGTATATATATATATATATAGGGAATGGATATAAAGAAAACCCTCCTTATTTGGTAAACTCTGGAAACTCTGACTTTCCAATATTTTTTTTTTGAAAAAAATAGGGCAAGTAATATACATGATTTTAAGCATTTTGGGCCAAAAAAATTAAAAAAGCGCCGAGTATTTTTTTTAAAAAAAAAAAAATTTTGACTAACACATGTTAAGCGCTAATAACAGGTGTTAACAATGTGTTAACTATATGTAAACAGTAGACGTTTTTTTTTTTTAAAAAAAAACCGTTCGGCGCTTTTTCGATTTTTTTTGGCTCAAAATGCTTAAAAAATGTATATTACATACCCTATTTTTTTTAAAAAAAATGTTGGGAAGTCAGAGTTTCCAGAGTTTACCAAATAAGGAGGGTTTCCTCCATATACTTTACCTATATATATATATATATATATGTATATATATATAGGATCCGGATATTTTGAAAACTCCTTTGAGTTGCGAGAACTTGAGAACTCCCCTAGTTCAATAATATTATGACACATAGCTAGTCAGGTTTTTTTATTGAAGGGCATTTGTGTCAAATACCATCTCCCCTACCCCACCCCAACCCACCCACACCCCACCATACCTCCTTTAAATGCGTTTTTTTTAAAATCAGTCTCTCATCTCTCTCTATTTCTCTCTCTCTTTCTATCTCTCTCTCTCTCTCTCTTTCTTTCTCTCTCTAAAAAAACTGAAGAATAGAGGGCATGAACAAGAAGACGACGACGGTGTGTTAGTTCAATGACGGTCTGGGATGATGAACAAGAAAACGACGGTGGGTGTTTTCGAAGGTGGGTGAATGGATCTGACACACACACACACACACACACACACGTGACACAGAGGACGGTGGTGTGGTGACGATGTGTGGGTTCTAACAAGGGAGGTGGTGACGGTGTTGATGGTGGTGAGTGGTGGATGTGATGGGTTTTTGGTTTTTTGGAGGTGGATCTGATGGGTTTTTGGGGTGGATCTGATGTTGATGGTGGTGACGGTGAGGGGGGGGGGGGTTTAGAGGGGTTTTGAAGATGGGGGTTCGATGGTGATGATGATGAAGATGACGGGCTGGTTCGGTGGTGGTTGTGGGGTTTGAGGGGTGGTGGTGGCTGTGGGTTTTTAGGGATGGTGGTGGCTGAGGGTGGTTGGCAGGTAATATTATAATATATTATTATTATTATTATTATTATTATTATTATTATTATTATTATTATTATTATTATTGTTATTATTATTTTCTGTTATTATTACTACATTTATTATTATTATTTTTTTTTTCTGTGCATTTTTTTATTTTTGTTGAAATAATGACTTGGGTATTTGTTAAAACACAGATCTGTTAGATGAATGGAGGTGGTGTTCACAGTGGAGGTGGTGTTTTTTTGAAGATGATTTGATGATGAAGAATGATGGTAAGGATGAATGGTTACATATTATTATTATTATTATTATTATTATTATTATTATTATTATTATTATTATTATTATTATTATTATTATTATTATTATTATTATTATTATTATTATTATTGAAAATTTACACTGGTGTAATTGTTTGAGTTAGTGGACAAGATTTTTGTAGAGTTAGTTTTTTAGATGTAGGTTGTATATTTTTGGTGTAACTATGTTTTACATTGGTGTTTTTGTTGTTTTAGGCAACTTTTTTGTTTGTTTACATTGGTGTAACGGATATATTACATGAATTTATAGATGTTTTGGTTGTTGACAGTCGTGTAATTCGAATGTATAGATGTTTTTGTTGATGTTTGTGGGACATTTTGCAGTGGTGTAATTCGAATGTATAAATGTTTTTGTTGGTAGATGTTTTTTGTTGGTTTTTACACTGGTGTAAAATAATTATACCCGTGTAAATCATCCTCATCATATTTATCTGATTATTTGTTATAAAATTTAAAGGATTTAAAAAAATAATATATAATAAAATTTGATATTTTGAATAATTAATTTTTTTTTGAAGGGCTACTTTCATTAAAAAACACAACCGGAAATCTCCAAGAAAGAGATTACCGGAACAACCAACAACAAATTACATTACATCAAAATTGAAAAATTGCCATTCCTTCCATCCCACCCGATCATGATTGCCCCTGTTGTTATACCACAGGAAACTACACGATTTCATATCCGAAATAGCCTGGGTAATAGAAGCGTGTTTCGCCTTGAAAATCTTCTCATTCCTCATCTTCCATATTAGCCAACATGTGATAATCATAATACCAAGCGCGATATCTTTCTTAACAATCGGAAACCTCAATTGCTCGACCACATCTTTAATATCCTGGATGGAAGATAAAATAATCGGAGGAATACGGCACCATCGGGCAATCCCAAACCAAACCCCATTCGCGAACATACAAGCCGAGAATAAATGATCCACCGTTTCGTCCGCATCACCACACAAAATACACGTGTTATCATCCACCCCAATGTGTCTCTTCGATAACGCTATCTTCGTAGGAATACGATCTAAATACGCCCGCCACATGAAAATACCACATTTCGCTGGAATCCATTTACACCAACTAATAACGTCCGGGTTCCCGGTCTGCTCATCGCTTTTGCACCAGCCTTTCGTATCCTTGACAGACACATTCTGCAGCGCGCACATATTCCAGGTCCAAGAATCCTTCGTTGCAGTAAGACTCGTTTCAGACACCATTCTAGTGCATAAAACCAGCTGTTGCATCTCCTGGACTAATGTTGGATAAGTCTTCCAATCCCACTGCATAACTCCAGCTAGCGTATGTTGACCCAGCCTATCCACCACATGAGCCCACTTGTTCTTTTCTAATAAAATAAAGCAGGGAACAGGAAGCAAAGCGGGATCCTATCGATCCACGGATCAATCCAAAACTTTATGTCCAAACCGTTTCCATCCTTACCTTGAATTAAACTACTGAAGGCCGACCCATTTACCATGAACCGGTTACTGCACTTGACAATAACAGCCCAAGCCCCTCTCACATTTGGATTAAACGGAACCGAATGATACCGTCTTCTGGACCCATGAATTGCGTCAATGACTCGACGCCACATATTATTGGATTCTTCTTTATACCTCCAGATCCATTTAAGCAACAACGCATTATTAGAATGATCCATTTTTGTTAATCCGAGGCCTCCATTCTTTTTCGACCTAGTCACTATCTCCCATCCGACCCAATGAATCTTATTGACATCCACATTCCCCCCCCCCCCCCACAAGAACTTCTTTATCAACACCTCAATCTTATTTATAACCCCCACCGGAGCTTTAAAAAGCGAAAAGTAATATGTGGGAAGATTTTCCAATACGGATTTAATAAGCGTAACTCTACCGGCTATGGACAACACTTTAGATTTCCACTTAGATAGTCTCTTATTAACAATTTCTACCACCGAATCCCAACTAGCAATCCGGTTCATATTGGCACCCATTTGAATACCGAGATACTTCAATGGAAACATACCTGCGGCACAACCCATATCTTTAGCCTTTCGGTTTAATCCTTCCCCATCTATCCTAATCCTATATAAAGTAGATTTAGATATATTAATTCGAAGTCCCGAGCAAAGGTGAAAAATCCTCAAAATTCTTTTTAGAATCTTGAAGTTATTATCCGACCATTCGCCCATAATCATTGCGTCATCTGCAAACAACAAGTGAGACAAACAAGGGCCATCATTAGGAAGTTGAATTTTTGAATAATTAAATAAAAAATTAGTATAATATTATATTAATTATTTCTCTTTCCATGGTGTTTTTACCAAAACACCCTTTAATGTACTTTATTGTATTAAAATATTCATAATACAAATTAATTAGCATGTGATGACAAAACATCTCAAAATTTAATCTTAACCATTGGATTGAGAAGATCAATGGTCCACAAGAGTTCCTATGGTTCTCGTAACTCACACGAGTTTTCAAAGTATCCTAACTATATATATATATATATATATATATATATATATATATATATAATATTACAACTATCCTTAAAATAATTGACGAGAAACAATTCCGTAAAAACAAATGCATTAAGCACTAATGTATTATTTATATCTTATATCAAAAACTGTATGGATACATAGAACAACAAGATGCTTCAACTTGTTTTTAGACTATAGTATTTGTTACATAAAATATTTAATATCTTAAAAATAAGGGAGATAAACGGTGATGTATGATTTAAATTTTACATTACATATATGTATGAACAAATAGAATAAAACAACTAAGATGCTTCAACTTGTAAATAAGACAACAAAGTTAGTTTACTATGAAACTATGTAAGAGAGCTTTTATTAAAACTAGACTTTCAACTATCCTTAAAATAATTGACGAGAAACAATTCCATAAAACAAATGCAATAAGCACTAATGTATTATTTATATCTAATATCTTATATCAAAAACTGTATGGATGCATAGAACACAACAAGATGCTTCAACTTGTTTTTAGACTATAGTATTTGTTAAATACATTATTTAACATCTTAAAAATAAGGGAGATCAACGGTAATGTATGATTTAAATTTTACATTACATATATGTATGAACAAATAGAATACTACAACCAAAATGCTTCAACTTGTAAACAAGACAACAAAGTTAGTTTACTCTGAAACTATATAAGAGAGCTTTTATTAAAATGAGGTTTTCATGTTAGTTCTATTTGAACTTGTTGGTAAAACACTAAATTTTACATCACTAGAAAATTCTAATTTGCTAATGACTAATTTCAAAAGTGGTATTTTGTAATCAAACCGAGCGGTTGGACTACATTGGTACTATTTGAACTTGTTGGTTATTGGTCAGATAGTGAAATCGTTCCGAGCAGCCCAATCAACATTAAAAATCAACTCGTCTTCCATTAAGTCAAGAATGTGACTCGGACATTTTGTGGATCATTTGGCTCGGGATTAAATTATTTTGTGACCTAGAAAATAAAAGAAGTTGAAATTTGGGTTGGGAACTAACTTGACAACAGGCTGAAGAGATCAAGGTTATTGAGACGTTGATGGTGAAGAATCATCAAGAATGTTCGGCACCAACATGTGAGGCAAATTATATGTGATCAATCTGTGAAGTCTAAGTTTTGTGAGAAGGATAAGAAAGAATATGAAGGCGACACATGGCATAGATTAAAACTAATCTCATGGGTAGTAAGATAATTTCATTTGTAATATAATTATGGAAAGATCGACCAATTAACAATTATGAGAAATTTTATGGATCTTGTTGACAACTATAACCAATCAAACATATGTCTTGCGATCATCCAATTGCAATTTTACTTCATCAGTTTCGCAAAGGAAAACAATCTAACTTCCATTATTGTTCTTTGTTCTAAAGTTGTTTCCTAGTGTGTTTTGTAGTTTTGAGATGGATAATTCTATGGCAGATGAATATAGTGTTTATGCATTGTGTTTTAATAATGTAAAATATGTTTGTGGATGTGCTTCAAGATTTGCAGGTATAAAACGCCCATATAGACAAGCATAGTGTTTAATAATCAACATTTGGTGTTTTATGTTTACGAAAAATTTTGATTTTTTTATACAACGTTTGGTGTTTTATTATATCCATGTAAAGGGTGTTAATCTTATATAGTGTTTTACCAATCATAATTTTTTAAGGTGTACAATATAAAACTAAGTAATATGACAACCATGAAGATAAAACACACTGATATGAATGTAAAACAAAAACCCATCAAAGAACATGATGAAAATAGAACATAATGATATGGATAGCTTACATCATGTGAGAAGCAACTGTCAATGACATATTTACCTCAAGAACACCATATTATCAATTGTATTAAGCTCTAAAATACCTGAATTAAATATAACATACATTTATATCTTTCTATAAAACACTATACTGTAATACAAACCTTTTGAATATTCAATATCATGACTTGAATCTTGATACGTTCATTATAGATGTTTAAAACACTATGACTTGAATCATAACGCAATCATTATAGATTTTAAAACACCATGACGTGAACCGTAATGAAATAATTCCAGATGTTAAAACACCATAACTTCATGAGCTTTTCTGTGAAATCGTTATTACTTTGAAGGTTAAACCCATATTTTTTGGTTTACCTATTTTGATTTTTAAGTTTAGTAATTACAGGTTTTGATGATTGCAGGTTTTGTTGTGTGAGAGAGAGGGGGGTGTCACACCCCACCTAAAGCGGAAACGCGAGGTGAGACATGTATGGTGATCACAAACACTGTTTACATGAGAAATACTAAATGTCATTCATTTTATATAACAAATAAGGTCTTGATGTCAAATAAAGTTAAAGGCCATAGCAAATGTGTTCACGGCTGCATCAAATAACAAAACAAAAGACTTCTTTATGCATTCCTAAGCTTGGCTTCTTATTATCCTTACTTGATTTCCTGAAAAACATGCTTAAAATGCGTCAACTAAAAGTTAGTGAGTCCGTAGGTTTCAATGACTCGGCAACATAGTTTGTTTTCAACAAAGTTTGTTGTCTGTGTCCATGCAGAATATAGTTACCATGAGCCCCATAACCAAACTCCAACTTCTTTGTAAGCCCCAACCAATACCTTATCACAGAACATTGAAAAACATGAATAATATGCAATCATTTGACACAACGGTCGTGCTTAGCACGACTAACCTTGAAAGAGGATGTCAACCCAAATAGTACTATTCATATGATCCACGGCTTATTGCTAAGTTAATGGTTATAGTTTTCCGGGGATTTTGTTGTGATAATGTTGTCTAACTCATGTAACACATATTGTTCTCATGTACAAATGTAGGTCTCAAGCATGTTTCTCCCCCAAAGTTGTAAAACAGTAAAAAAGGGCCATGAAGCTCACCTTGTGTTCGTACAAGTAGCTTAGCAAATGAAAAGCTTGAATGAACTAGAGTCCGAACTAAAGTGCCCTAGAATTTAGAAGGACAACTCAAGTCTTGATATCCGGTTACTTATCATGCAAGTTGCTCACCCTATTTGTATGTCTTTAGCATACATGTATTATTGTTGTGACACGCGAGGAAAATCCCACATCGGCCGTTTCCAGGAGAGATCCTTGGTTTATAGGTAATCCAATGCCTCTTAAATCATCAACGCGTTTTAGGGCTTAATGTTAGTGGAAGAGAAGAGAACTCCACAGTTAAGCGTGCTCAGGTGGGAGCAGTACCAGGATGGGTGACCTCCTGGGAAATCTCCACCGAGGCGACAAAAATTAAAGCCGTGAGTTCTTGGATGGGCAACCCATCAGGGGCAAAACGGACAATATTGGTGGTGAGAGAGGCCGGATGTTACAGATGGTATCAGAGCCACTCATGTGTCGTCCGGGATGGTTGGTCAAACCTCACCAGGGACGATGAGACTCTAACAGGGGGTGAATGTGACACCCTAGGAAAATCCCACATCGGCCATGGCCAGGAGAGATCCTTGGTTCATATGTAATCCAATGCTTCTTAAATCACCAACGTGTTTTAGGGCTTAATGTTAGTGGATTATAGGAGAACTCCACCGTTAAGCGTGCTCACTTGGGAGCAGTACCAGGATCGGTGACCTCCTGGGAAATCTCCACCAGGGTGACCAAAAACAAATCCGTGAGTTTCTGGATGGGAAAACCATCGGGGGCAAAGCGGACAATATTGGTGGTGAGAAAGGCCGGATGTTACAATTGTCCATATACGTAACGATTATTACGTAACATTGCTTGTACTGTTGAAAAGGTGTACGGTTTTAATTTATAGATCTTGAAAATTCTTGTTAGATCCCTTCATTTATAAAAATAACTAATCTTGTCAAAACCGGGTTCACAAGTTACCATATGTTACCACATGATACCTCATACAAACACATGTTAGGGTTCTTTATAAAAAGATGGTCAACATGTGTATTAGGGTTCTTCTTTTAAAAATGAGTTGTTCACACATGTTTTGCCAAAGTAACATATGTTTTCATAAAACCATAACTTGTACGTGCTTATGATAAGGTTCAAATGTTGGTTCTTTGTCTTATTTTAACCGTATGTACGCACGTGAAAGTATATGTGGGTGCATGTAAATATATGAACATTTTTCAAAATATAAAAGGTATTTCTTTGTATTTTACATTCCATAACCTTATCAATATAACATGTAAATGAGTATATAACCAGGTGAAAACATGTAGGGACTAGGAAAATAAAGTTTATAGAAACCTAAGTTGAAAGTTTCATACCATGGAAAATAGTAGGGGAAATGCATCAAAAGCTCGTGTCCTAAGCTAGTTTCTTCCATATTTTGGCTTCTAAACACTTCGTTATACTTGATTATGCGTGTTTACAAGTGGTTTGTAGTAGTGGTGTGTTTGGAAAAAAGAGTTGGGGTGTGGGTAGGAGCTTATGGCTGAACAAAGGAAGGAAAAACAGAAGAAAAGAGAAGAGACATTGAGAGTTAGAGTGGTTCTGGTGTGGATGAAATTGAGTCTTGGCCCCATATATCTATACACACACACATATGAGAGGAGAGAGGGAGGTGGTATGGCAAGACAACTGAGGTAGTCAACACTCTCTAAATCATGGTACATGATAAAAGCTTCCATCCCATTTTGTTGCAAGTGTGGAGTCTTGTGTAGGAAATGACTACACATGGTGCATGGGGTTGGTCGACCTTCATAGAACTTGATGGTCAAAAAGAAATTTACCATGTTGGTATAAGTAGTTGACCTTAGGTGCATGCTTATACTTTGATATATGTAAGCCGCTTTGGGGGCTTGTTTTGAGTATTTTGAGAAGTCAACTAAGCATAGGAGTGAATGGTAGGATGGATAAGGCCATATGTTGGTGAAATGGTGCATTATGGCGCTTGTTTGTTTGTGTATTGTTTGTATGTATGACTTGGTTCCCTATTAATTACTCACACCTATATATGTATCATATGTGTATATATATATATACATAATTGTTCAATTTTGATTACACACACATCGCATATGTATGCATGTATGTATATAACATGATAGATTTTGTCCTGTTCACTCAACCATGTATATGTGTCGTATGTATACATATATGTAGGTGGTTATGATAGGTTGTTTAGTCTCATCCATATTAACACACATAGATAATAGATTATACATATATATACATATACATAGAGTTTTGTTCTTGTTTCTAGATAACATACACATATGTATTTGTATAATAAAAAAAATAACATAGTTTTGTTTCCACAAAATATTTTATGAAAATCTATACATATGTTTGTTCTTGTTGATCCTTATGATATTCGTTGTATTCGAGTGGGGTTTATTCAAACATTGACGCCCACTGATACACTTAGTCTAAGCACAACTGAGGCAGAACCAATTAATTGTATGGCCCTGACTAATGAATTTAGCGAGTGTCACGTGGCGAGGGGTGTAGTTATTGTGTGTGTATGAGATAGAGAGATAGACTAAAAAATGAACGTATCTGAAAAAAGGAGATATGGTGGGGAGAGTTTTAAAAAACTGGTGATTTTACTCTTATACCCTTGAAGCATCTAATTAATTAATCTAATCATAAAACGAATTATAGATTTGTCATCCATTTAACCTCATCCCAAGATTAATTTAATCTAATGCACACAATTATTTCTTACACTTCTCATAAAATACCTCTTTATACAGAAATCCCACCCTATTTTATATATATATATATATATATATATATATATATATATATGGGTGGGTATATACAGTGGCGGATCTAGACTAAAATTTGAGGGGTAACGTTCAAAAACAATTTGTCGAACTTTCATACAATGTAAACGAAACAAAAATAAAAATACATAGTAAACAAAGTTAAACACATACCTAACAGATTTTTTTTCGCTTCGGTTTTCAAAAGCTTGAAATCGAGTCATTATCTTGGTTATAAATTGCGCGAAGTGCACAAAGCGACAGGGTTTAAATCAGAGGCGCACACGTCTCATAGTCAATTTTTCACTTAAAAAGCACGCCCCAGCTACACTTTTCGTGCAGCTTGTGCCTCAGATTGCATAAGGCGTTGAGGTTTGCACCTCATGCCTTAGGCGAGGTTTTTAAAACCAATGCCATTACACCTTGTTCTTTACTTTATTAAAAGCTTCTCTTTTGACCTCACAAATTAGAACATTGTTCAAATACTCATCACCCATGATTGCATAATCCATCTTAAGAAGCTCTATTCATCTTTCATCTTCCAAGAACCTAATCAATTGCACATAAATAAAACTATAATAAATTGCACATAAATTCATAAACCAAAGTTAATAGTTATATGCAATCCATAATCAATGTAAACCTTAATCAACTGCACACAAACCCTAAAAAACTAAAATCAAACCTAAAATTAATTTCACATAAACCATAAACAAAAGTTAACTATAACAAATCAATCCCTAATCAGTTACACATAAACCCTTAAAATCTAAAATCAATTGCACATTAATCCAATAGATTTTAGAACAAAATTATAGATATCTAATTTAGGATTTGGGGGAGGCGAATGGTGGCCCAAAGGCAGGGTCGGCTCGGGCGGTCTTCGATTGGAAATCTCGGTGGTTACAATGAGTTTGTGTTGTGCTGGAGTGAGCGGTAGACTGTTCACTATTACTTCTTTTTCCCCGCTCTTGATTATTTACTTTTGTTTTTACCTATTCAAAACCTTAGGTCCATGGGCTTGTATCTTTTAGTTAAGAAATTACATATGGAATGAATTATGGCCTATGGGCTTCTATCCTTTTTTATGTTGTTCTTTTATTGAAAACTTTGAGGGTGTTTTAGTTTCTTAAAAAATTAAGGGGTAACGTTACGTAATTTTCAGGGGTAACATAATACAAAATACGTAAAAGAAAATAAAAAATTTTGCACTATGCGAACAAGTTGAGGGGTAGTGGACGCTACCCCTACCATCCACATGTGTCCACCCCTGTGTGTGTGTGTGTATATATATATATATGTAATTATAACTATCCTTAGAGAGTTAAAGTAATTGACGAGAATCAATTCCGTAAAAAAACAAATGCATTAAGCACTAATGTAGTATTTATATTTTTTTATATCAAAAACTGTATGGATATAGGATGTTTCTACTTGAGTGTGTATACATATATAGGGCAAGGTTAGAATGGAAACCTTGAAAATTTGAAGAAACCATGTAAACCTCATCTCCACCATGTAATGTGCTTGATCAAAGGTCCTCCTTTTTTTTTTAACTATTTCTAATTAAATTAAAGACATAATAAAGTAGATGAATTGTACTATAAGGGTATTTGTGGAACATAAAAGTTACATTGGAAGTTGTAACCTGGAGTAAATGTCTAATCACTACATCTTTCTTTCTTTTTTTACTAAAACCAACTCTCCTCCTTTTTTTTTTCTCAAATCAAGCTCTAACATGTGGGGCTAGCCTACTTGGTAGAGGTATATGCCTCTTAGAGGGGAGGTCCAAGGTTCAATCATTGGCAAGGGTGTTGTAGTTTAGAATTATTGGTGTAATAGTATAGGAGATGTAATTTGCCGTTAAAAAAAAAAGCTCTAACTTCATTTCTTCTTCTTCTGTATCTCTCTTATTCATATCATCATCAACATCAAAGATATTAATATTCCTTTCTTTTACATTATATCTTCTTCTCCCTTTTTTTCTTTCTTAAACGAACACATATATTAGAAAAGAACACAAAGCCGGTGATGATTGTTAGATGAAGAAGGCCAACAACGATTAAAGCACTGTTGAAACTGATTGTTGAGATGAAGAAGGCCAACGATGATTATGGTACTGTTATCACCGGCGTGCGATTAGGGATCCAACAAGATGAAAGCAACATTTGAAGTGTTGTCCTCTGTAAAAAGATGACAAAAGTTGATAAAATCGCTAATGAGGTAACCACTATTTTGGTCCTTTGATGATTTTGGATTGTTGCTATATTCTATTAAGAACATTTGTTCTTGTGGGATGGAAGATGGTATCCAGGTTATGTTAATGGGTTGGGAACCCATGGGTTTTTTTTTATTGATCCGTATTAAAAAGGAAAAATGGTAGGACCCTATCTAGTTCAAAATTCTTATTTACTAAAAGGTATGTATGAAAAGATGTGTTTATATAATTTTATATCCCCAAAATTAGTGGCAAGTATGCTTGTTTATGTGTGGATGGTAGACAAAGCATAATAGAAATAATGGAATTGTCTTAAAGTATGCTATTTTATTGGTTGTTTGTTTGGTAGTCAATTATTGGTGAGAATGATTTTCGGGTTGTGCGTCACCAGTTGCATATGTTAAGTTAAAAAAATTAAGAACATTTGATTTATGTATTTTTCTATTTTGACAATGTTAACATGTGTAACAGGTATATACGAGGGCCTGTCAGTGGGGAGAAAGGTAACCAAACTATACTGACATTCAGCATTTGACTTTTCTTATTACATGTCCGTGATGAATTATCTGACCTTGTTTAATATGTAGCAAACAAATGAATAATTTGTCAATTCAATGGTGACAGTGAAGGAGCTAACTGTTTATAACATGAAGTATGTTGTTCCATACTCAAGCAGTTTTCAAACTGTTGTGCATACGTAACACAACCTATAAAAAAGAACCCAAGTCAGTGATGTAACGGTTATGCATACGGTATGATGGCTTGGAGCATGTAGTTGACATGTCCTAACTATAAAACTTAACCTGGTGTCAAACAATGGAAACTTGTCAGCAGTGTAACATACGAAACGAAATAGACGTGTATCACATATATCAAAGTTCATGTATTGTTTGACTATTGGAGATATATGAAAATTTTTAATAAGAACAGGGATAGCCAAATTATATTCACATTCATACATTTAAGTTTAGTTTATACATATAGCTCTTAGTGACTTTTGTTTTGATTAACATATGCAACTGGTGCTGAAAAGTAATAAGTGTAACTTATGAAAAATACTTATGAATATAATATTCAAGCCACAACTTGGTTTGACCTTGTGTGTAGGGATACCAAGACGCACCTTGGTTTGACCTTTTTTAACAAAGAAACCAGCTTCACAAGCGTAATCTTTGTACATCGACACAACCGATTGGAGAGTGCTAAAATATTGACCAATTACGAGTAAAAATGTATTGCTAACATTGGGGATCCAAAATTGCGTCCCATTGGGGGATTAACATGGACCATTGTATGACACCCTAGGCAAATCCCACATCGGTCGTAGCCAGGAGAGATCCTTGGTTCATAAGTAATCCAAAGCCTATTAAATCACCAACGCGTTTTGGGCTTAATGTTAGTGGATGAGAGGAGAACTCCACAGTTAAGCGTGCTTAGGTGGGAGCAGTACCAGGATGGGTGACCTCCTGGGAAGTCTCCACAAGGGCAACCAAAAACAAATCCGTGAGCTTCTGGATGGGCAACCCATCGGGGCAAAGCGGGCAATATTGGTGGTGAGAGAGGCCGGATGTTACAAATAGTATTAGAGCCACTCCTGTGCCATTCGGGATGGTGGGGCAAACCTCATCGAGGACGATGAGTCCCTAAAGGGGGGTGATTGTAACAGTACCGATTTACCGAGAAGATTAACGTGGACCAGTGTATGACACCCTAGGCAAATCCCACATTGGCCGTGGCCAGGAGAGATCTTTGGTTCATAAGTAATCCAAAGCCTCTTAAATCACCAACGCGTTTTGGGCTTAATGTTAGTGGATGAGAGGAGAACTCCGCAGTTAAGCGTGCTCGGGTGGGAGCAGTACCAGGATGGGTGACCTCTTGGGAAGTCTCCACCAGGGCAACCAAAAACAAATTCGTGAGCTTCTGGATGGGCAACCCATCAGGGGCAAAGCAGACAATATTGGTGGTGAGAGAGGCCGGATGTTACAATTTGGGTCACCAACTGTCAAAAGAAAAAAAATGGCATGTGTTACAGATGAAAAAAGCTAGGTAACCCTGACTTTGATATCATGTTGCATGTGTTACAGATGCAACATGTTCTTGTGTAGAAACAAATTCATGTATAACAAGTTTTAGCTGTTATCTATGCATGCGTAGCATGTTTTTAATATGAAAAAATTGGCTGGACACCTTGACTTTGATGTCGTATTGCATGTGTTACATACGCATGGAGTGCACATGTTAAGCTACTGTAAGCAGAATGATATGTTCATTCTAACTATGTCATCCCTAGTTGCATGTGTTACATACATATGGAATGCACATGTTAAGCTACCATAAGCAGAAGTAGTATGCTCATTCTAACTATGATGTCCCCCATTGCATGTGTAAACAATGTAGGGCTATTCGTACCACATGCGAAAAACGCTCTATAATACTAACTTGTGATATAGACCCAGGCCTGATATGTGATGTCTTGTTACATATGTTAAATTGGAGAACAAATGGAATGCATAAAAAACGTACCAATAGTGTTCCATACCACTTTAATTATATAATAAATATATAAAAACAATAAAGAACGTTGATTAAAATCAACTATTATCCAAAATACGATAAACAATAGTCATTACAATCAACAAGTGATAAAAAAAGCTGTCTATGTTTAATTCTTGATATATAGCACATCTTCACCCGTCATCTTCATCTATAATGCAAAAAAAATCTCTTCACCTACAAAGAAAAACAAATGCCATATGCAAGTTAATTCCGGTGTAACGTATAAAACAAGGTTGTGTAACATATGAAAAAGGTCAATTGTTACATACGCATGGAATGCACATGTTAAGCTACTGTAAGCAAGAGGAGTATGCTCATTCTAACTATGCCATCCCTAGTTGCATGTGTAAACAAGGTAGTGCAACTCATACCACATGGGAAAAAATGCTCTATAAAACTAACTTTTCAATAATTTCTTTTAAACCAAATATATAATGGTGGCATGATGCATGTCTACCATATATGAAAAAACAGTCTATGAAGAATGGGGGTCTACACCATGAATGTTGGAAAGATTTAATTTATTTGATATATGTTTTATCTTAATCAAAAATACAAAATCCCACAAATCAAACAAATATGAAATTTTTTTTGAGACAAGCATACACCTGGCGCCAACATTTGATTTCAAAGAGATCCATTTAACCCATCGCCAACCTTGGTTTTAAAAAGCGCTAGGCGCACAAAAGCGACGAGGCCTAAGCGCATCGCGCGAAGCGCAAAGCGCAAAAGCGGTGGGCTTTTAGTACCCGAAGCGCGCACTAATTATATATTTTTTTATATATTATATATATTTCTAAGACCATTTACTTAATATTTTAGACATGACTAAGCTTTATCTATGTTTTAATATTGAAATTACATACGTGTAAAACATCTTGATGCACTGACATGTAAAAGTCTGAAGGTTAATTCTGATAAAATTACAACTTTGAAGATGAAAACTGTAAATTAGTTCAAAGAAAAGGTGAAAAAGAAAAAAAAAAGGGCACTAGCATGTAAAAGTACGTAAAAGTCTAAAGGTTAATTTTGATAAAATTATAACTTTGAGGATGAAAATTGTAAAATAGTTGACAAAAACAGGTGGAAAAGGGAAAAAAGGGAGTATATGTTTTTATTTAACCTAAACTCAGCCGTCATGTATTCTCCCTTGCCTATCTCCTTCATCTCTACATCAACCTTAATAAATCGGCCATCATAACCTGATTTCTACTTGTAATTCAGCCTAGTAAACTTAGATTAACATGTGTTTCTTCTTTATTTCTCTTCTTTCATCACAGGTAAGCACCAATTTCATCTTCTGTTTAGACACTACATCCTTTTTTTTTGTTTCAGATCCATTTTTGCGCCTAGGGTACTAAAAGCTCTAAAGCGTGAGCTTTCTCGCTTAACATAAAATCCTAAAAAGCGCGCGCTTTTTGGAAAAATCGCGCCTTGTGTTACCTAAAGCTCAAAGGCTTGCGCCTTGCGCCTAGGCGCGCCTAGAGCGCGCTTTTTAAAACCCAGTCGCCAACAACCATTTTCTAAAAGATTACAACCCAAGTATGAAGTATATCTCAAAATATTGCATATGAACAATAAACCCGACAATCCATAGCCCAAATGAATATTATATTCAAACAATATTAAATGTACAAATGGGACTGTGGATCTTTGACCGAACAAGTTACAAAAAAGAAAGGAGGGTGTGTTTACAAAGATCCTTTTATCCTACACAAAACTGGAAACAATATTTAAAATAAAGGTAAAATAACTTGACTAAAGTTACAAGAACTTGATAGAAGTAATTCTGATGTTAAACAAGTTTTCACCTCATAATTAAAATATATAGTTGTTCTTTTTAGTAATTCTAATGTTCCATAAGTTTTCACCTCACATTTCTTTTTAGTAGTAATTCAAAATGAAAAAATATAATAAAGTTATAAAATCACATACATCATCTTCCCGACCCCCGTCGCCGGCGAACGCCTTCATTTTCTCCGTCTTCATCAGCTTCTCGACAGTCAATGACGACGCCTCTATTTTCTCCGCCTTCGTGAAATTGAACGACATTAGATATTAAGATGATTTTGAATGAGAAAACATAAATAAAACTGAAAACTTTAGAAGTACAGAAGTTTGATTGTGGGTGCCGGATCTTTTAACAACTCTAAGGTTGCCGTCAGATCTTCTTTGAAATTGAAGATGGGTGCCAGATCTAGTAACAACTTAATCATGGTCGTTGAATCTCCTTTGTAAAACTGAAAGGTGTGATGAGAGCAACACTCATTCCATAAATTTAACATCTATAAGTGGAACTTTACATTCAAGATTTTGCATTTGGGTTTGTATAAATTTAAATTGAAAAGAGAGATGAATAATGGTGAGAGAATATGATGATATTTGGTTTATCAAATCTATGAAAGAGAAAGAAGTTAAAGAAAGATATGTCAAATATTTAAAAGGTATCTAGGATTAATACACTATATGAGGTCATGTTTACCTTAGCATCAGATTCCATACACCCATGTGATGTCATGCTTACCTTATTTTTTATGTTTAATCATTTTAAATTTACACCTAGCTTTTTTTTTGAAGGGCGAATTTCATTAAAAACCAACACCGGCATCTCCAAGGAGGAGATAACCGGACAAACCAAACCGTTACATTACATCAAAAGAAAACGACTTCCATTCCTTCCAACCCACCCTACCGTGTTTCCCTCTACTATTAAACCAAAGGAAGCTTCGGGACTTGATATCCGCAATAACTTGACTAGAATTCATATTCGCCGCTTGAAAAATCTTGTCGTTTCTCATTTTCCATATTCGCCAACAAGTAATCATGACGATACCAAGAATAATCTCCTTCTTGACAGCAGAATTACACACACCTGGAGAGCAGCATTCTGGACATCGTGGAACGAAAACAGAAACATGGGAGGAAGCCCACACCATCGAGCAATACCGGACCATATACCATCCGTGATCCTACAACGGCAAAGAGATGATCAACTGACTCGTCCGCTTCTTCGCACAAAACACAAGTGTTATCCCCGACATTTATATTTCTCCTTGAAAGTGCTAACTTCGTTGGAATACGATCTAACCATGCACGCCACATGAAGAGGTTGCATTTCGCCGGGATCCATTTACACCATCTCATCACCTCAGTATTCTCGACTTGACTACTACTAAGAAGCCATTTCTTGATGTCTTTAACAGTCACCAGCTGCAAATCAGCGCTGTTCCAAGTCCAGGCGTCCGCTTCGTCTTTCAACACAGCTCCCGAAACCATTCGAGTGCAGAGAACAAGTTGTTGAAGTTCCTGCACCGAATGAGGATATTGTTTCCACTCCCAGTACATAGCAACTGACAACGAACCTGGACCCATTCTTTCCGCAACAGTACACTCCTTATGCTTTTCCAACCGAAACAAATCCGGAAACAAAAATTGAAGAGGTGTCCTGTCAATCCAAGAGTCAATCCAGAATTTCATATCACAGCCATTCCCAACCTTCCCCATTAACAAGCTACTGAACGTTGCCCCATTAACATTGAGCCGATTTCCATTTTTGACAATAGTCGCCCAAACGCCCGGCAGATTTGGATTACATTTAACTGTTTGGAAACGTCTCGAGGAGCCATGAATGGCATCTATAACTCTCCGCCATAACGCCTTAACCTCCAACCGATATCTCCATAACCATTTAGCGAGAAGCGCATTATTCGAATCTTCCAATTTAGCTAGACCAATACCTCATTCTCCTTACTAGCCGTGAGCACTTCCCATTTGACCCAGTGAATTTTATTAACGTCCATGTTACCTGCCCATAAAAATCTCTTTATCAACCTCTCTAATTTGCTTCTAACCGCGACCGGGGCTTTAAATAAGGAGAAAAAATACACCGGTAAACTCTCCATAACAGACTTTATAAGAACAACCCGCCCGGCTAGAGATAACACTTTCGCCTTCCAACCGGATAGTCGTTTCCTGAATACCTCCACCACAGGATCCCAGCTCGTTATCCGATTCATATTCGCGCCCAATTGAATCCCAAGGTATCTAAACGGATAAACACCCATAGAACAACCCAAGGAATCGGCTTTACCACAAGTCTCATCCGCATTAACACCAATACCAAAAAGAGTTGATTTCGAGATATTTATTTTTAACCCGGAACATAAGTGAAAGATTCTCAAAATTCTCTTAAGCGTCTTGAAGTTACCCTCCGTCCACTCGCCCATGATCATAGCATCATCGGCGAACAAAAGATGAGAAACACAAGGCCCGTCGTTGGGAAGTTTAATCCCCGTGAACAACCCGTCGTCACACGCCTTCTTGAACATACCGGACAATGCTTCCATGGCAATAATAAAAAGAAAAAGGAGATAACGGATCTCCTTGTCGCATACCTTTCTCGCAATCAAATTCATACGTTGGACACCCATTGACCAGAATAGACGATCTGGCCGAAGAGAGAATACCAAGAATCCACCCGCACCATTTTTCCGGGAAACCCATCTGCCTCATAACCATCAACACGAATTCCCAGTTTATGTTATCGTATGCTTTCTCGAAATCTATTTTGAACATTAAAACTTCGTTTCTTGATACGTCTAGCCCACGACAATACCTCGCTCACCACAAAGGCCCGTCAAGAATGTACCTTCCGGCTATAAAAGCCGTTTTGAGTTTCATGAACCACGTTATCCATCACCTTCTTAAGACGACAAGCGAGCACTTTGGAAACAATCTTGCTCACTACCCGATCAGATTGATGGGCCGATAATCACTTAACGTAACTGGGTCTTGCACTTTCGGGATCAAAGTAATAAAAGACGATCCCACTCCACGCCTAAAGGAAGCATTAGAATAAAAATCTTGAAACATCAAATTGAAATCCTGCACAAACAGAGACCAAAAGTGTTTAATAAATCTGAAATTAAACCCATCAGGCCCCGGTGCTTTATCGCTACCACAACTAAACGTGGCCTCCTTAATTTCTTTCTCTGTGAAAGGTTCCACCAACTCACTAGCTTCTAGGTGCGATATTTGCTTTAACCCGTAACAATCCAGAACCGGTCTGACCTTCAACTCCTCTATGAACCGCTTCCTAAAAAACCTCAGAACTTCGGATTTAATCGCACTAGGTCGAGCTTCCCAAGTACCATTCACCATAAGCCCGGGATAGCGTTACTCGCCTTTCTACTCTTAATACAACCGTGGAAGAAAGCCGTGTTTCCATCTCCATCTTTCGCCCACTTGACACGGGATTTTTGTTTCAAATCCTTCGCTTTCCACAGTTCCATTTCTCGAATCCGAACGACACCTTCTTCAAAAACCAATTCTCCTCCTCAGAGAGATCTCTTTCTTCCATCACTAATTGAAGGGTATCAATCTCGTTTCGCAATACAGTCTCTTCTTCGTTCTCGAGTAACTTCACTTTCTTTATCCAACTTTTTAAAGCAGCCTTGATATTCCTCAACTTCGTCATAACCCGCACATCGGGAGGAAGGTCTACATCCACAATACAATCAGCCGCCTTCTCCACGACCCCTTCGAACCCGTCCCTAGCCATCCAAGAATTGAAAAAATCGGAACGGTTTCGGACCAAACTTCTTGGATCCCACCTTAAACAACAAGGGGCAGTGATCGGATAAGTTACGGGATAACACACGATACTCCGCGTTAGGCCAATCCAACAAAATATTTGGAGAAATAAAGATACGATCGATTCGACTCTGTTTATTCCCAACACAATAAGTATATTTACGGCCTCTGAGCATGTGTTCACAAAGACCAAGATCATCTATGAAATCATTGAATTCTCTCGCCGCTACCGCATCGAATTTCGAGTTCCTTCGTTCGTCACCATTTCTCACACAATTGAAATCCCCCCCCCCCATAAACACATACTCTTGGATAAAGCTCGTCGCTTGCAAAACATCGCCCCAAACCCGTCTTTTGTCATTGAGCTTATGCGGAATGTAAAAGTTTCCACATAAACAACCCCTTGCCACTATCTTTGAGCGACCCCAAGAGAAGAACGAAGTTCTGATGTTTAATAACCGAACTCATAACAAACACCTTCGGGTCCCACATCGAAAGCAGCCCACCAGATCTGCCACTAGCGGAACCCACTCAATTCGGAAGTCATCATTTCCCCATAATCTCCCCAAGTTCACACCATCTAAAAAAACCAGTTGCGTCTCTTGCACCAAGATCATATTAACTTCATTTTCCCGTCTTAAGGTACGGATCCAATCCCATTTATTGTCATCCCCCAACCCACGAACATTTAACGACATCACATTCATTGGATAACTTCTTGAAAGCCTTCTTCCCTAACTATTTTGGCTACCGACTCTACAAACCGATCTAAGTTGGTCGCTCCCACTTTAACTCCTAGAGCAACAGTTTCATCTACTTCTTTCTGAATATCAAACGTGATCCCCTCTGATCCTTGAACATTAACGTCCTCCATTTCCTGTTGAGGCTCATTCGCATCTCCAGATGCCTCACCGTAAGGTCCGGAGTACAAAAGATCTCTTGGCCCACTTCCTTATCCATCATATTATGCACAGGAGTAGTACCGTATACATTATTAATAAAACGATCCAAGTCGAATAGGTCCTCACCTCCTCTGGGCCTTTTTTTTGGGCCTGTCTTGACCCACAGGAGACACCGATAAATTCTTTCGGGCCTTTTTCCTATACCCCTTTAACTTTCTAAGAGGCCCAACACCTTTATCTCCCAATTTGGATGTCTCCTTTAAGGAAACATTCTCTTTCCTGGGAACTCTTCCATTACATTCAATGCTGCTATCATTATTATCATTATAGTAATGATTGGTGTCATAATTATTATCATTATAGTCATGATTGGTATTATT
>JAUTDX010005025.1:0-40677 GCA_030844895.1 Ambrosia x helenae | reverse complement strand
TTTAAGCCACCTATTCACATAAGAATTTCGGCTAATAAGATAAAACATATGTAAAAAGGTGCCAAACATGTGTTAAAACTAGTTCCGAGCATTTCAAGAGCTTAAACATATGTTCGAACCCATATTTTGTTATAAACGACCACACATGCTCAACTAGGACCGAATCATAACCTATGACGACACGTGGGGTCCACCTGATATGTTTTTACAATAATATATTCAAAGCCATACCTTTACAAGGGTTCTCATAAATTTAGTAATGATTGTCACATGCACAACAACATGGCCACATACACTAAACACAAAGGTCCACAAACCGGGTGAACAATTTGTATGATAAACAACAAGAACGTACAACTTACCACGCTCTTAACTATCATAGGGCAATCATTGTCAGGACGGTAGTTACCTCACATCCCAGCTTTACCAGACCACACGTACTATCATCAGGTGAGTTTCACGGCCCCATTTTACTATTTTACATTTTCGGGGGATAAACATGCTGCAATTCTAGTTCAATTTACAATTGGGTGATAATTCTATCATGACTGCTTGTGGAAAATGAGACATTTGGTTCATGAGCTCACTAGTCCTCGTAATTACATTTACTGTAACCATTAGCTATCAAAAGCCATGGAAACACTTTCATAGATCTATTGGTGGTTGACACCCGCACTCTTGGTTAGTCGCTCTAACCAGTTACATGCAAAAGAGTGTTAGTATTCTACTATACATACATTGTCTTTAGGGTACAACGCACGAGGCACAATAGTCAAGAGGTTTGGTTATGGGACTCATGGTTTGCACAGTGATCATTTGCTTAGCTAGCCTATGATTTACACGAATTACACAAACATTTTACTTAGCACATTTAAAACCTGTGAACTCACCGACATTACTGTTGACAAATCTTTGTGCATGTTTTTCAGGTAATAATGGAGGGCAGCAGGGATTTGGAGAAAGGTTTGAGCATGCACTGGGTGGTACCGCTTTGGAATGGGTTTTGTCAGTCCCGTAATATTTTAGTTTTCAATTCCATAAGTTTCAAACACTATCTTATTGTCTAGACGATGTTATGTCAGTTTGAATATTTGTGACAATATCCATCCCTCTAATGGTACTATTTTAAGAAATCTGTGTGTTGCTTGAACCTTGGCTTGAAAACCTTTCGAGGTCGCATCCCCGTGTTTCCGCCTTGGCGGGGTGTGACAGATTGGTATCAGAGCAAAAGGTTATAGCGAACTAAGATTCTTTTGAGTCAACTATAACTTAAAACATTTTTTGAAACGTTTTACAAAGTACCATGCCATCTCGCCTTGCACCTCTCAAATCTAAAGTTACTCCACGACGATATACGGGTGCAATAGTTCATCATTTACATACATGTTCATTTACATATATATTATATATACATATATGCATGCATATGACAGGATCATGGCCATTACTACTGAAATCACCGTTCAAGTCAGACCCCGAGCCCGACTACTTTGGTGGATGACTCACGGAGGAAGACCTACCACTCACCAGCCAGCCCCTATCCCCTATGAGGCCCCCGATTTCCCCCATCATGGAGGTGGATGGATTTCTGATTCTGAGATGGATGTGGACCCTACTCCCGTTACGAGGCGTACCTTCCAATGATGACACTGATGATGACGTTCCGCCTTCCCTAGCTGCCCTTGACACTCACCCTTCAGTGACCCCTCCTACTTCTCGCCCTTACGGGCAGCCTTACCCCTTCATTCCGCCTTGACTTCCTCGTACGTACACTCACAAAGTATACGCCCGGAAAAGGGTGTGTCAGCTCTTCTCATCGCTATTCCTGCTCAAGCTCCGATCTTCCCTTTGCTCCCTGACCTGTCCTTACCAGTGAGCCTACCCAGCCTACTGACCCCATACCGGGACCCCTAGCGATGGAGATATCCTAACCGAGACCAGAGCCACCACAGAGGTTGAAGAGGTGCTCTCAGGCCCGTAAAACGACCTTTCCTTTCACAGTCTCACTGGTGATTTAGCACATCGGATGAGGAGGACGACCACGAGGCCATGACTTTAGGAGGATCATCCGGGAGGGCCACTCTATACCGAGCGTGGCGTCATTCTATCCCACGACGCGCAGCTGGTACTTTGGGTGTCCGCATCTGGAGCTTAAGAGTCAGCTATCTGAGGCCGAGCAGTGGAGACTGTCTGCATTCAGGGAGATGCCAGAAGTGGGGAGACGTTTGGAGGCGTTAGAGAGGAGATGGCAGAGACCGGCCAGCGTATGAGAGAAGCGATTGTTGCACTTGTTGCTGCTTTTTCCACCACCATCTTCTTAGGTTGTTTGTGGTTGTACTTTATGTTGTGACGCTTATGTTGTTTATGTTGCTATGTTTAGAGTATTATGTTTGATCAAACTATTGCGGTTCGACCGCCCGTCTTTTGTACTTGATACTTATGCATTTTGGTTTATGTCTGGGTTATGTTGGTATGCTATTCTGAGTTGCTTATTTTTTTGCCTTGTGGTTGTGGTCTAATTTCTATGCATAATTGTATTGATTGTTATATGAATGTCCATGATTGCGGAATATATGTCTCTTATGTTTGCTATGTGATTTTAGAAGGAAATTATGCAAACCCGACAATCTGCACGAACAAATGATGGAGAACCATTACCAGCCACTCCCGCTGAGCTAGCTAGGGTGATTGCTGAGGCAATTGCTCGACATGATGCTGCTCGGGGCTGATTCCAGTGGAGGCTCTGGAGGTATAGGTCGCCGACGGGGAAGCGAAAACGGATAACGGTAGAAAATTTTGAGTCTAAATTCTCTACTTACTACCCCTACGCAAAGACTCTGTGTTAACAATGCTCGTTATTGAATACACAGAAGTTGAAAACCCTATTCGTGGATGTTCGTACAAAACTTTCATGGCTTGCAAACCATGGAACTTTCGTGGTACCGAGGGTGCCGTCGGGATTGTTCGTTGGATCGAAAAGACTGAGTCATTCTTGACATCAGCGGTTGCTCTGAGGACCAGAAAGTGAAGTACTCTACTTGCACTTTCCAATGAAGCTCTCACCTGGTGGAATCTTCAAGTTCAAACTATGGGTCGAGATGCGGCTTACAATCTCACCTGGGCTGATCTCAAGACTCTACTCATGGAGAAATACTATCCTAGGAGTGAACTGCAAAAGCTGGAGGCAGAATTCTAGAATCTTTCCATGGTAGATGCTAAAGTGGTTGCCTATACTACCCGCTTTCATGAGCTCTCTCGACTAGTTTCCCCACATGGTCACACAGGAATACAAAAGAGTTGAGCGGTACATTTGGGGTTTATCTCCCAAGATTCGAAGCATGGTCACTGCGTCTGCACCTACCACTATCCAAGCTGCTATTACTCTAGCTCACAGTCTGACCGACGATGTTGTTCGTATGGGTTCTTTGAATCAGAAGATTGTAGATGCGGGAGAGAGTTCTGGAGGCAAGCGTAAGCAATCTGGCTCTAAGAGGGGTAAGAACTCACCCCGCAAGCAACAGGAAATTGTGAAGGTTTTGCTGCCCCTACTGCTGAGGAGCCCAAACGCAAGTACAACAGGCCCCATCCCTACTGCAGCAAATGCCACTATCACCATGGTGGCACTTGTGAAAAGCATCCAGTGTAAAAACTGCAATCGTCGAGATCACCAAACCGCTAACTGCAAGGCTAAGGCTACCAACACCCCCTGCCAAAAATGAGTGTTTTGAATGTGGTGCAATCGGTCATTTCCGCAAGGACTGCCCCAAGCTCAAAAATCAAGCTCGTGGTTGAGCTTTCGTGCTAGGAGCTGAGGAAGCATGTGAAGATCCTAACGTGGTTACCGGTACGTTTCTCCTTAACAACCATTTTGCATCAGTCTTGTTTGACTCAAGTGCCGAGTTTTGATTTGTGTCGACCGAATTTAAGAATTCTCTTGGTTAGACTCGACTAAGTTGGACACACATTATACCATAGAGCTGGCCAATGTAAGTTGATTTCGTCTGATGAAGTTGTTAGGGATTGTGTTCTGGAACTTGGTGATCGTACCTTTCGCATCGACCTGCTACCTATTCAGTTGGGTAGTTTTCGATGTTGTTATTAGCATGGATAGGTTATCCAAGCATAGTGCCGAGATTGTCTGTCACGAGAAGCTGGTTCGTATCCCTTGCCCGATGGTGAAAGTCTATCGATTCGAGGAGACTGTGGTGGAAATGCTCTTCGAGTCATATCTTGCATTAAGGCGCAAAAATGTTTAAGGATGGGTTGTGTCGCATTCCTAGCACATGTTGCTGAACAGAAGGCCAGAGATCGGAAACTCGAGGTCATACCTGTCGTACGAGACTATCCTGAAGTCTTTCCAGAAGACTTGCCAGGACTTCCCCCTCCACGGCAAATCGAGTTTCGTAATGATCTAGTTCTAGGAGCTGCCCCTGTAGCCCGCACTCCGTATCGTTTTAGCACCATCCGAAATGCAAGAGTTATCTAACCAGTGGCAAGAGTTGTTGGACAAGGGATTCATTCGTCCTAGTTTCTCACCTTGGGAGCACCTATCCTATTCGTGAAGAAGAAAGACGGAAGTTTCCGCATGTGCATTGATTATCGGGAATTGAACAAGTTGACCATCAAGAACAAGTATCCATTGTCAAGAATCGATGATCTGTTCGACCAGTTGCAGGGTTCCAGCTACTACTCAAAGATTGATCTGCGTTCGGGTTATCATCAGTTGCGGATTCAGGAAGACGACATTCCAAAGACTGCATTCTGAACTCGTTATGGGCATTACGAATTCCTAGTCATGCCAATTGGGTTAATGAATGCTCCTGCTGTTTTCATGGACCTCATGAATCGAATATGCAAGCCCTACCTAGACAAGTTTGTAATTGTCTTTATAGATGACATCTTGATCTACTCGCAAACCCAAGAAGAGCACGAACATCATCTTCGATTGATTTTGGAATTGCTTAAAAACGAAAAATTGTTTGCCAATTCTCGAAATGCGAGTTTTGGATTCGAGAAGTTCATTTCCTCGGTCACGTGGTGAACGAGAAGGTAAACAAGTTGACCGCGCAAAAATTGAAGCCATCAAGGATTGGGCTGCGCCCAAGACACCGACTGAAGTGCGACAATTTCTGGGATTAGCTGGTTACTACTGACGGTTCATCAAAAATTTCTCCAAGATTGCCCAGTCCTTGACTATCTTAACGCAGAAAAAAAAGAAGTTCGATTGGGGAACCGGCAGCCAAGAATTCTTTAACTTGTCCGGGGAAGATAAGTTAATCAGCACACTCAATCCCCCCAAGTATCTTATCACCATTCTAATGTCTTTGACTTCCTTCAACCCAACATGAAGGTTGCACAACTTGTAATAATTCTTGGCCCGACAAATAACCGCCAAACCCACCCAAGAAGCCGGTGGAGCAGCCAAAGAAGCTTCAAGCTCGAATTCTTTTACCTCTTTTATCCATGTCAGTGTTTCACGGAACGACTGGGAGCTGCCAAATCCAGAGTAAGCTCCACCCCCTGATCAAAGCCATTGCCCATGTCATTTCGCCATTCAATGGGCCTAACATTCTTCGTAGACTTCCCCTGCCGAACCTCATATCGAGACCGACTATCTTCCTTGCTGAAACGAGCAACTTTTGCAAAGATCTTCCTCCCAAACGGACGTAAGCTGTTAAGAGCTTTAGTCATCCTTTCCACGTCTTTGACATCGGCAAATCTTACAAAAGCAAATACTTTTCCGAATTTGTCCTTCTTCCTGGCTATGTAGACATCAATCAACCGGCCACAACACCACAATCGCCCTTTAAATCCTCAGAAGTTATTCCTTCAGGAAGGTTTGAAAAGAAGAACGTTATTGATAATCCATGTGTGTCCTCCGATGATTCCGGCAGAATCTCCCCTTCTTCTAGGTGTAAAGACGCCATTTCATGTAGGATTTTCACCAATGACAGTTAATTGTTTTTAAACTCATAATATTCTAATTATTTCTGATTTAACTATCTCTAGATGATGTCTTCATTTAATATCTCATTCTTAACAAAATGTCATGCAGGAGTTTTATCACAGTGGGCCAGCCGAGTCACAACGTCTATCAGCAATTACGGGCATATGTGACCTTTTATGATTTATCAATAGATGTACCCGGGTCACCACCAGACTTTGTTTTAAAAAAAAGGCAGCTAAAGTAAAGCATATTTTGTGTGTGGTTTGTTTTTCTAGGGTTCGTAGAGGGAAGGTCTGCTGCAATGGCGCATCGACGGTCGAAGCACAGCTCGTCCTCCGATTCGTACAACCACAAGAGCACCCGAGGATCCACATTGCCTGCTCTCGACACTAAGCGTTCCTCTTCTCAAGGTATCCCTTTCAATTCTTTTACCATTATTATAATAATAATAATCATCATTTGTAATTGCAATGTTTGAAACTTTTTTTTTCTATTGGACAAACAAAATGAACTTCTACTTATTCTCATTAACAACTAATTACTAAGTCAGGAGATGTACTTAGTTTAAACAAAGCTTGTGTAATTAATAATGATTGGGTCGATCCCCGGTCTCTGAGACTCTTTGGAATTTTATGGGTTCTCAAGTATGCCCGCTGCTACTTGATCTAGCTGTTAAAATACGCCACGTCACTGTTGTATGCCAACAAAGTTTAACTTTGTATGAGCATTAATAGTGAACAACACAAGGAGCTATGAGTGGTTTATTTTTGTGAATTCATTTTAGCGTTTAAGTCTAGTTAAATATATGAATTGAATTAACCCTTTGTCTCACATAGTTTAAGTTTATAATGGTGTATATTGATGATACTGTTTAAATTGGGATATATGTAGTCTGGTTTCATAGAGTTTTGACTACGGAGTTAGGGGTCTTACGGGAAGCAGCCTCTCTATCCCGTATGATAGAGGACGCATACTCCACCAATAGCTCTCTATGGGTGGAATTTTACTGGGTATGTTGTTGTCGTTGCAGTTTGTACAATTAAATAGTTTAGTATCTACTTCATGACTTAAAAGAAAACAAGCCATGCATAGACTCGTGCGTTTACCACTGATGTTGAGGTTTGTAGAACCTAGTTAGGCCGACCATGTTCACCCACCTAATCCTTTTGACACTTAGGTTGTCATTATTTGCAATATCAGTCTTTGTGATGCATAGTTCCCTTTCTAAGAGCATACATAGTTTTGAAACATAAATTTGCTTGATTGAAATCCTTTTGCAAGTTTGTTATATCCCTTAGGTGTGGATTGGTTAGCATATATGATCCGTAGATATTATTATAATTTTGACCTATAGGGCTAGAGGTTATCATATTAGTTAGTGGTTGAATGTATGGATTAAAGTTCAGATGAAAATGGGTCATGGTTTGATACAATTGCATGTAGGTATTATTGTTCATTATCCAATTGTGTTAGTGAATTATAGAAGGGATTGGTGACTTGTGCATGAACACTCTTTCCTTTCGCAGGGGTTTGCAAGGGAAACATATTTGGTTAATATACATTCGCAACATATTTTTTAAGTTTAATCACTTATGTACGAAGATGGATATATTAAGTAAACATAAAAAGCATGATAAAAACCTGGGTCTTTGTTTATCTTTCAATTTCCTTTTGGGGTTTTATTCACATTTCATTGTTTAAATGGGTAGAATTAGTTAGTATACAACTAGTTACAAACTTATAATAGATTTTTTATTGCTGGATGATTTTAAATGCTATTTATTAGCTGAATGCTTTAGTTGCTATTTATTGGTTGGATGATTTCATCTGTTAAACATATTAGGGTTAAGTTTTTATTATATTTGGGGAGTAGACTCAATTTTCTACGTTTATCAATCAATTATCTTTAATACTGTTGCGCTTTTTTTTGTCTCGGCCTCGGGGCTTGTGTCTGTTTTTGCACCTAGTCATGATATCATTTATAAAATAGCTTATCTATTGATTTTATTTAAAATTCTTGTGAACTCACACACACACATACTTGTACAAACACAACATTGTATCCTCAATCTTCTAAGATATTTGAATAATTGCATTCTTACGAGTTACGACACAATGTTAGGATTTGTTAAGTTTCATCTTTTCCTATTTTTGTAATCGAACTTATAAAATATCAATTGTCTATGGTCATATGTATTTGTGTGTGTATATATGTCTTGATCTGTTGCCTAAGCTCAATTTTGAACCTTTTTGCACTACATGGGTTTATTTAATGGCTTAACACATTATTATATTAATATAGCTTTTGAAATATCTTACAGTGTCATGACATGTTGATTCTCTTACAATATAAACATATGCTAGTTTCTACTTTCTAAGTATATGATTTTTAAATTATTAATACCATATATATTTACTAAATAACTTGTTTTATATACCATCTATCGTAGCATTGTATCATCAGTCTCATCTTGGCGCCCATAATACTATTGGGCAAAGTGAAGCTTGGTATTCTACCAACCCTGTAGTGAAGCGCCCTAAATTCCAGAGCAGTTTGCCTGTTTATCCGCAAAGGCCTGGACAAAAGGACTGTTCCCATTATATGCTTACAAGAACTTGCAAGTTTGGAGAGAGCTGCAGGTTTGATCATCCTTTGTGGGTCCCTGAGGGTGGAGTCCCTGGTTGGAAAGAGGTGACCTTATATTGTTATTTTAAATATATACACAGTGATTCTCTATGACTACAATCACATAATACATACATACATTATTTTGCCTATACAACTTAAATATATTTTAATCATACGCTGTAACCTGCTCGTATACTTAAACCTGTTTACTATCTTATGTGTATGTACTTATAAGTTGTAACACCAATGTTTTGCTGATAATATTCTAGCTTATATTTGTAGTTAGAAACGCAGGATATTCGTTGGGAGTTTGTATTGCTGACTTAGGATTCTCAGTAGGATTCATTCTTCAGCTTTTTACTGTTTTGTTTATTGACCTTTTTGTCAACCTTCTGTTTCTCAAGCTTGCTTTGTAAAGAGTGATAATGGTTTTACTCATAAAGTATTTTTTATATGTAACATAGTCTTCTGATTAAATTTCTAATGCTATTACTATGGTTGTTTTTAGCATTATCTTTATAATAATAGTAATTATATTAGTGAATTAAGGGTGTCTTAGACAATCACCTGCAAACACATTCCATTTTCAAATAATTATCTGCAAACCATTCATGAAATCAAAAGGAATCGAGTAGTGATTCTATTAACCATGTTATGTCAACCAACTGCATGGGGTGACAATTGTACTTTCATTTCAATTTTCTTTGGAAGGGACCCCTTTGACCAGTCCATTCCTTAGAAGGCTTTTTTTTAAACTAAGTGCCTCCGAAGCTGTAGTTTTTATTGTATTGCTGTTATACATACTCACACAAACGAAAATATATATTTGTTCATACTTGGATTCTGGTTTTTCAAGGGTTATATACCGACTATTTGTATGATGTTTACTTGTTTTTTCTATGCCTGCAGCATGTAATAATTCTTTACGATTTCCCTTTAGTCATTTTATTGTTGCAACTGTCGCAAATTTATCATGTTCACGCTACTCCAAGTGTATTTTTTTCATATCGAGACTTTGTTGTTTGACTTATGAACAAGATAAAATATAACATTTCATTCTATTTTGTTTCTTTTTTTACATAAATTTGTGTGCTGTTCTTTATCTATAGTCATACTCACGCTCTTGGTCAGGGCTGGTCTGGCAGCGTAGTAGTTCTGCTTGTGGTTGAAGGGAATGGCTAGCTAAATAAATAACCAAATACTTTTGACTTTTTTCAAATTTTAAAATTTCCAATTTTGACATCACTTATTAACTCAGTGAGCAAATTGAATTTGATCGTTTGCAAAAGCAGGTATTAAGATAACAGAGGAAATAGTAGGGGTTAGTTAACAATTGAAATTTCAGAGAACTCTACCCACTTATGCTGAAGACAATGCTTAACGTGGCTTATGTGGGGCATAGTCACTGGAAGTGTGTAGGAATGGTGACAAGTATTTAAGAAAGAGAAGCTTAAATTGGGTGACAAAAGTATTTAAGAAAGTGAAGCTTAAATATGAATATTGAATTGAACTGTAATAAAAAAAATATAACTCAAGAGGAATATCAATTTTGGTGCACTTGATGCATGAGGGTTACATAGTATCAGGTTTTAGCAATGCTCTTTTTTAAATCTATCCATCTAGCTGTGATTAGTTTTGCTCTAATGAATGATGCTTTCATTGTTTGTTGAAACCTTACCCTTTTGACTTGTAAAAGGCACTATTATGATAGTTTCATTTTCCATGTTCACAGTAATATCTGTATGTTACATAATTATGCTTTTCCTATTTGCACATTAGAATGATATTTATCTTTATGTTGCAGGTTGCAGTTGATGATACAAGTGAAGATCTTCCGGAGAGACCTGAAGCCCCAGATTGCTTGGTATGCTGACTTTTTAAATTTAGAAGTATTCAGATTACCCCCACACATTATTTACTGTATGTAAAAGGTATGTATAAACTGGAATTGTCAATTGGGATTAATTACTGAATGGAAAATAACATAGTCTACGGATTTATATAACACAAGCAAAGGAATGATTTCGTAATATACGCAGTAGGTACCTTTTCTTTTCTAGGAAACTGTACGAAATAGAAATTAAGTTTATCCTTATCAGTTTTAGAACCAAACCAACTTATAGTTGTTCACCACTGATAAATGGCTGATGTGGAACCAGTTGATGCAGCGACCACATCAAATGCCACATATAAAAAAAAAAAGCTTATGTAGAAAGATTGAAAGTTAAACTTATTTACAAGTTTGAAGAGATGTAATTCTGTAATATTTATATTTAATAATAACTTTTAAATGTCACATCAGAGGACATGGGGCATATGTACTAATGACACATAAGAGTTTACATCAGAAATTTATAAAAAAATTTTAAAAAACAGACATACTACCGGTTTACAGATCATTAATTGCTACAAGCCTACTATTGGTAGCAAAAAATAACTTGGTTGCTAATAATCTGTTATAAGTTGTAAGTTGGTTTCTCTTTTGTACTTGATTTCATGTAACCATGAAGAAAATGTAAAACTCCTTTTTATTTCATTTTCTTATGCAGTTTGCCCTTCTTTTATAGTACTATTTTTATATTATGGAAATTAGATCTTCAATTAAAAGTTTGTTTTTAACCAATTGCTGTTGATGCTTTATGATCTTCCGCGTGGTTGGTATGCTGGTGTAAATTTGATTGGAGCTGTGATAAATTTAATGTTGGTAAATGTGTTTAATTTTATTGTATTTGATGCAGTATTTCCTGAAGACTCAAGCATGCAAGTTTGGTTCCAAGTGCAAATATAATCACCCTAAAGATAAAGTTTCTTTAGTAGGTTTAACCGCTTTGTGATTGTTGGTTTGATTTGCATTCATGTTGATGTTAATAATTGGTTTGTTAATACGTCTGCAGTCTGCTTCAGAAAACACTGATGGTTCTGAGTTACCAGAGAGACCCTCTGAGCCCCCATGTGCGGTATGATTGCTTTTTTGCTGCACTTTTATTAGTATACCCAATGTGTTTCTTTTTGCATTCAATGTGACTAACATAGTCTATTTAAGCAGTTCTATATGAAGACGGGTATATGCAAGTTCCGTTCAACCTGCAAATTCGATCATCCCAAAAACATCTCAATAGCAGTAGCTGAGGCAGAAGATGGCAATGCAGCTTCAATTCCGTCATTTACCCCTGCTGAGATGCATAATTCTAAAGGCCTCCCCATTAGACCGGTAATACACTTGCATATGCTTTTTTTTAACGTTAAGTTTCTTTTTATGCATGTAATTTTTTTTATTATTATTTTTTTTGTGGGGGGGGGGGGGGGGGGGGGGTGTTATAAATGTCCGAACTAAACAGCTCATTTATTTGTAAAACAGGGAGAGGAGGATTGTCCTTTTTACGTGAAAACCCACAGGTACCTTGACTTCCTTTATCAAGTTACTCCCTCAGGAAATATAAACAAAAATGAAGCTGACTGTCTCTATATATATATATGATTCAGTTGCAAGTATGGTGCCACATGTCGCTATAATCATCCAGAGAGATATGGTGGGTCTTGAAGAAATATATTATCATGCTTCTGTTGTTTTCTTTTTACGGATTCTTATTATAAAAAAAAATCCTCTATGATGTATGCCTCATGATTGATTTGTAATGCCTCATGCAGTGATGGATCCAGCTGTTGCCTTGGTATCCACTCCTGGCAATTATATGAACATTGGTGCGGTCAACCCAGCTTCCCCGGTCATGCAGTTTGGTTTGGGACCAGCTATCTACTACCCTCAGCGACCTGGTCAGATGGAATGTAGCGTGAGTATATATAAGATTACTTGCTCTATTACAAATGAACACGCACACACACACACACACACACACACACACACGTGCATACACACACATTATTAACATAAGTTAAATTGATCATGTATTCACGGCCTTACGAGTAAAATAATGATGTTTAGAGTAGTTGCCACAAACTGATTGTCAATGGCAAAAACAAAATTACTATTTACCCCTCCTTGAAAGCTATAACATAATTTTTAATTCTCATTCTTTTTCACCAGCAGTTGGTAAATTTAGCTAATAATTTCCTTAACAAATAAACAACTGATTGCCCGATTCTCAAAAGACAGAAGCACATCTAATCGCTATCTACTACTGCCCTTCTTGTTACAGTTGGTTATCCAGAACTATCTACTACAGCCTGTTGTGTTGGTTATTTTAACTATCAAAATGTAATGCCAAACGCCACCTAAAATTTTAAACCAAATTTAGGTTGATGCTCTTTGAAAGTTCACTCGGTTCTTTTGAGATCTATATCTCCTATTGGTTTTCTTTTTATATATTGTTAATTTAAACTTTTTTTTTTTTTGGCCTTTAAAGCATTATATGAATACTGGGGTGTGCAAGTATGGGGAGACATGCAAATTTCATCATCCTGTTGACAGGACATCTGCACAAAATGTCAAACTTACTCTTGCTGGTCTTCCAAGGAGAGAGGTATACCCTTTATCTTTTTTTATATATATAAAAAAAGAATTTAAAAACAAAACGGATTTATTGCCCAATAATAATAATATGCATATGCATAGTACAACTACATTCCGCGGGAACCCATTGTTCCACTTTTTCCAAGGTATTTGTAGGGTCGGTGAGTTATGGTTAAAAAAAATAAAATAAATAATAATGCAAGTATTCTTTGAAATTCGGTTATTTGGACAGGGTGCTGTAAAATGCCCATACTACATGAAGACAGGGGCTTGCAAGTATGGTGTGACATGCAGGTTTGACCATCCTCCGCCTGGAGAGGTCATGGCGGAAGCTACATCCGAGACCACTAGCGAAGAAGTCAAAAATGGTTCAGAGGAAAACGAAACCAATTGAACATGGCTCTACTGGGACGTTGTGAGATGTTAATCATCTGTTGTTGACATTTGAATTAATTTTAGAATGATCGTGAAAGATGCATTTTGATTCGTAGCATGAATGTACCAACAAATGTTTTGAACCAAATTGATGTAAAATAGTTTTGAAGAGGTAATATTTATTACAATCTAAAGGCATTACCCCATGATTGTCTTATAAAATTATAAATTAGTAAAGTTACCCCATGCGTTATGGGAATTTGGTCAGTTCTGTTTATTATGGCATTTATAAGAGTACTGGCACTCAGTATAGCCACATCAAGAGAAGCAAAAGAGATTGTCGACACATTGTACCCACCCTGCGGAACAACAAAACGTCGAAACGTGACATCGGTTCAGTTCTATTTAGGGTATGTTTGGCAAGGAGCTTTTAAGAGTTTTTAGGAGCTTCAAGCTTTTAAGAAAAAGCTCCTACTCAATAAAAAGCTTTGTTTGGTTGAAGGAGCTGGAAGCTTTTAGGTTGGAGAAAAAGCTCTATAGTGAAAAGCTACTAGTACTAGTGTTTAAGAAAAAGCTCCTACTAGCTGCAAGCTTTTAATGAGTAAATGACACAAATACCCATTCTATTTTAAAAATAAAATAAAAACTTTCCTTACAAACTCTTAATTATGCCCATTTTGGTCATTTTATACATTTTATTAAAAGCTCCAGCTACTTTTCCAAACACCAAAATATATTTAAAAAGCTTTCAGCTACCAGCTTGCAGCTACCAACTTCCAGCTTCTAGCCACCAGCCAGTTTTGCCAAACATACCCTTATTATGATATTGATAGAGTACCGACACTTAGTATAGCCACCACAAGTGAAGTCAAAGAGGATATTCACACATGTTTTACGTTACATGTGTTGTGCTGGTGGTGTTAAAATTTTTAAGGCTTGATTTTGAAGAATTACACATCCGTATCCACTGTGTAACAAAAAAAAAGGTCGAAACGCTAGTAAAACTATGTCCAAATGTCGGCAAATCCGAAATTTTATCGAGTACGTAAGTGCTTATCAAGTTTTTAGCATAAAAAAGATTAAACTAAAATACAGTTTAAAAATCAGAATAAGATTAAATGAAAATACATGAAAATCAATTTGCTCATAAATGAAAATATGGGTTTCAATTAATTTGTCAACTTTGTTAATTTTTTTTTAACATTGACTTTCATTAAACAAAGGGGTCCTCAAAACAAGGACTAACCCACAAGAACTACAATATATACAAAGGGCTATTACACCAATCCTCCCAAAGGAGGTCGTTGTATTTAGACCTATTTTTTAACCATAAAAACGATAAAGACTTTATACTACCCACAACACAAGAGATCTTAGGCACCACCCCCCTGAATGTCTTATCATTTCTAGCTTTCCAGATCATCCAAAAAGACACCATAACAATACCATGGACAATCTTCTTTCCCCACTTGCCTCCACTAGCCTGCTTATATAAAACCAACAAGTCTCTCGTATGAAAAACAAACGTAGTATTTATACCACACCATTTCCAAATAGAAGACCACACTCCATACGTAAAGCCACATCCAGTAAAAATATGATCCGAAGTTTCGAGCTCAACGTCACAAAGTTTACACCGGTCGTTAGGCACGAAAACATTTCTTTTACGAAGACCTTCCACCGTAGGGATTCTATCCATCTCAGCCTGCCAAGCGAAAATGTGACATTTCAAAGGAACCCACGCCACCCACTTAAGTTTGAAACAATTCCCGGTGTCCCTATATGCTTTGATCCTCTGTTTTACTCCAGCAACAGAAAAAAGGCCGCTACCATCCCACTCCCATCTATCCTTATCCGAACTTAAACGGGCCTGGTCCAACAGCGCTGAAAGCCCAACCATTCTTGAACTTCATCCAATGACATAGGCCGCTTGAAGTCCACTGGAGCCCATATACCATTCAAATTGCATTTGCTAATCAGGAGCCTTTTCGTGGGAGCGGATCTGTACAGAAGAGGGAACTTGCACCTTAAGGGGCCATCACCCAGCCAAGAATCCTCCCAAAAACGAATGATGTTGCCATCTCCAAGTTTCCCTTTCAGCAGCTCAAAGAAAAACTTGTCCCCGCAATTAAATTTATCACAGTTCTTAACAATAACGGACCACACCCCCCTTTACCGGAAACACGAGGCAGACCCGACCAAGCATTTCTACCATTATGACAAGATGAAACAACGAATTTCCACAAGGCCGTATCCTCCACTCGAAATCGCCACGCCCATTTTGAAAGTAAAGCATTATTGACATCTACCAAACGAGTAATACCCAAACCCCCGTTGGTTTTATCATGAGTAACTTTATCCCAAGAAGCCCAATGAATTTTATTTTTATCGCCCGTAGAAGACCAAAGAAATCTTTTCATCAAACTCTCTAAGGTATCAATCACCCGAACCGGCGCCTTGTAAAGAGAAAAGAAATAAATAGGGAGACTTTGAAGCACCGATTTGATCAATGTTAATCTTCCGCCGATAGAAAGAAAACGCGCCTTCCAAGAAGAGAGCCTATGTTCGAAAACTTCCACAACTTTACGCCAATTATTGATTCTATTCATGTTTGCCCCCACCATAACTCCCATATAATCGAAAGGCAAAGCTCCCACACGGCAACCCACAAGCAAGGCCATAGACACCACATCTTCATCCGACACTTCCAATCCATAAAGATACGACTTGTGAATATTGATCTTTAGGCCCGAACATAGATAAAAAATTCTAAGGATCCTTGCCGCTATCGCAATGTTATTTGAGGACCAACTCCCCATTAGAAGGGCGTCGTCCGCAAAAAATAAATGAGAGATAGCCGGGCCATTTGGAGATAACTTCACACCTTCAAGCAAACCTTTTCCTATAGCCTTGTTAAACAAACACGTCAAAGCTTCCATAGCTATAAGAAACAAGAAAGGCGAAATCGGGTCGCCTTGGCGCAAACCTTTATGACATTGAAATTCAAAAGTAGGCGACTCATTAACAAGCACCGCCGACCTCGCCGAAACCAAAATACCTTTAATCCATTTGAGCCACTTTGCCGGAAAACCCATTTGCTCCATAATAGATAAGAGAAAATTCCAATTTACATTATCATAAGCCTTCTCGAAGTCAATTTTCATGAAGAAGACGCTCTTAGCCCTCCTTTTACACCAAGAAAAAATCTCATTAACCACGAGAGGGCCATCCAAAATATTTCTCTCACTAAGAAAACCCGTTTGATTCTCAGAAATAATAAAACCTATCACCTTTTTGAGCCTCGACGAAAGAACTTTGGAGATAACTTTACTAATAATTCCCACCAAAGTGATAGGCCTAAAATCTTTCAAACCAATGGGATTATTGATCTTCGGTATGAGAGTAATAAAAGAGGAGCTACATCCACGGCTGATAGAACCCGTATCAAAAAACTCGGAAAAAATCTTCATGAAATCGTCTTCCAAGAAACTCCAGAAATGTCGAACGAAGGTAAAGTTAAAGCCATCCGGGCCCGGAGCTTTATCTTTACCACAATCGAACACCGCCTTTTTAACTTCCTCTTTAGAGAAAGGCGTAATAAGAGCGTCCACCAAATTATCGGGAATTTTCTTCAAATTGTCACATAAAAGTTTTGGTCTCGAGTGAACTTTTTCTTTAAAATGATTACTAAAAAATCTCAACACCTCCCTTTTAACCAGACTAGGCTTCGACACCCACACCCCGTCCACCATTAGGCCTTGAATAGAATTAGACGCTTTTCTCCCATTGATGATACCATGAAAAAATGCGGTGTTGTCATCCCCCTGTTTAGCCCAATTCACCCTGGATTTCTGAATAAGATCTTTAGCGTGATATAACTCGCGCTCCTCAATACCCTTTTTGCATTCCATCCACACCCACTCTTCTTCTTCGACTAGATCTCTTTGTTCCATTTCTGACTCAATCTTCTCTAAATCATCTTTCAAAGCTTGGAGCTCCTCACTTTCTTCAATGAGTAACTTTTTCTTCCAACCCGTAAGAACCGACTTTAAGAATCTCAACTTGGCCGACAACACCACATCAGCCGGCCCCACCATAGAGAAGTCATTCAACGCTTTGGCGACCACAGTAACGCAGCTCTCTCTATCCAGCCACGAATTGAACCATTGGAAGGGACGAGCCCCAAAGTTTTCATTGACCACTGTTAGAAGCAACGGACTATGATCCGACAAATACCTTGGTAACGCACGAAAACATGCCTCTGGCCATCGGTTATAGAACTCCCAATTCACCAAGAGTCTATCAATTTTGCTGAACTTAATCGCCGATCCTTTCTTAGTCATACACGTAAAAGCCGACCCTTTCATACCATACTCGAACAGCCCTGCATAATCAATGAAAGCATTAAAAGAATCCGCTTCTTTTTTATCAAAAAAGCTGTTTTTCCGATCTTCTCTAACCCTGACCGAGTTAAAGTCCCCAACAAGACACCAATGCCCATCATTGCTGCTAACAATACTAGAAATCTGCTCCCATAAAACTCGCTTATCGACCAGCTTTTGAGGCGCATAAATATTGATAATATTTACCAACGACCCATCTTCTTTCAACATACCTTGAACAACGATAAAATTCTGCTGTTTAATAGAAGAGATTTTCGTAAATTTTTTAGGATCCCAACAAGACACCAACCCTCCTGAACGACCCGTAGCTTCCACATATTCCATCTCTACTGCCGTGTTACCCCAAACCTTATAGCAGTTAAAGCTAGACATATCACGACTAAGTGTTTCCTGAATTGCAACAAAAGACACCCCATTTTCTTGTTTTAAACGTTTAACCCAGGCAGCCTTTCCAGCCACCCCCAAACCCCTAACATTAACAGACAGGATATTCATACCGGAAACTTTTGTAATCCTTCTTCCAAAATCACCTCACTAACCAATTCTGTGTTGCTTTGGAGCTGAGCTCCCAAGGAGACTCCAAGTTGAATCGTGGCTGCCAATTCAGACTCGTCAAGGACTTGAACAGAGTCTACAAGTCTTTCCGTGACTGATACATAAGCGTCTAAGGGAATCTCACCTTCATCCACCGTATCTACCAGTAATTGTTCAAAGCTTTTCATCGAAGACGTAGAATGCCTATCAAAATTCACAGAACACTCGGGAACCTGTTGTACGAAATCAATCTTTTGCACTGAAGGTGAAACATTAGGCCGGTGTTGGGCTAAAGCTTCCTCAGTATTCATGGGCCCAATTAACGAGTTCAGTCCAAAGAGGTCCCCACTACCAGACTTACTTTGTTTCTTCTTTTTTGGTGGGCCTGAGTTCGAACTGGATCCACTAGAGTGTCGTTTAAATCGAAGATTTTTTCTCTTTTTGGTTAACACACAACAAAACCCCTTGGACTTCGGCTTAATTACACATGCAGTCCCTCTTTCTTCAAAATCATTCCCATAATTATTGCCTTCTAGAGAAACATCCGGACCATTAATATCTTCAATGTGATTGACTGAATCAACGTGAGTTACCAAATTATCCGCCAATTGATTAATGCTCGCATTAACTTCCTCTCCGATGAACATCTCGTCGTTGACCGGTGCAGGAACTGGAGTCTTCACCGGAACTGAATCTGCAACATCGTCACCATCCTCATCTAAAGCCGGTTCATGATTACTGTTCCCATTATCGTCTTGAACTTCAACAAAATCCGGAACCCAATTTCCTTGCTCCTCCAAGACCCATATTCGAAACTTACGTGATCTCCAATTCAAAGTAATCTCTTCGGAAATCCTCTTTCCATCACCAACAAGGACTCCAACGTATTCAAAAGATAAGTTTTACTTAAAAAGTAAAGCATTACCTTTTTTACTTATATTTATAATATTTTATAAAAAAAATTAGGTTAGAACTTAGAAACTTGTGTATTACATGTGTTAGAATAATTATAATTATAATTTTATATATTTTTTTTGAACGGTCAACGGTACACACCCATAAATACGAAACCCCGCACCCTTCGGATCCGGTCCTCGGCCCCCCTAAGGTCCAGCCCCTTATTTCAGAATAACCCTACTCTGAGTGAGATTCGAACCCGTGACCACCCGGTCAGGAACCCCACAAAGTGTGTAAACCTTACCACCTCTCTTGTAAATCATTGGGCTACAAGGTCATTGGCATTATAATTTTATATACTTAGTAACTAAAAGTTGCATCTTTTAAAAATCCTTGTATTGCATGGGTTGAATAAGCACATGTATAACATGAGTTAAATACATATAATGTAATCTGTTAACACATATATTCGTTAAGATATGTTTTTGAACAAATGAACTTTAATGCACTATTTACTTATTATAACATTTTTCTTTTGTTTTTTAATTTATTTATTAGGTTAGAAACTTGTATATTACACGGGTTACGTAATTTTACTTTGTAACCAACCGGTCATAATTTCTAAAAATTTGAAATCATAACTGTAAAAAAATACAATAATCTGAAAGGCCATTGAAAAGTAGTTATTTCCGTTAATTTTCCCACCCATTCATACATACATACCACAACCTCTTTTAACATGTTTCAACAACAATATTCTCATTCTCATTTGATTCACTAATTTGATCATATGGCTATTCCTTCCCACAAATTTCTAGAGATGGAACAACAAAGGCACAAATTCATACCTCTTTCAACCTCCTCAACCTCTCCGGTCGACCCGCCTCTCACGCCACCTCTTCCCCAACCATCTGCCGACGAGGTATCCCTTAATTCTTGTTATTGTTGTTGTTTTCATAAACTATGCTTAAAATTTGACGCCTCTTAATTTTTTGCTTTTTTAATCAGAATGTGCCTAGAAAAGGCCCTGATCTGCCCACCCTTTACAGGAGATTTTATAAAATAGCAGCTCCATATTGGTTTTCGGATGATTATGTTCAAGCAAGAACGCGGTTGGCTATTGTGTTTGCCTTATCTTTAGGAACCACAGGAATTAATGTTGGTTTCAATTTTCTAGGACGCGATTTCTATAATGCACTTGCTGGTAAGGACTGTTATATTTATATGTGTACATACATGTTTGGTGGTGCATTTGTGATTGTTAATCAGGTATTTTTGTGCATTGTGATAGATAAAGACCAAGCACAGTTTAAGAAACAGTTATTGTACTACATTGTTGCTTTTGCCGGTGGAATTCCGGTGAGCATATTGCTGCATTCTTTTAGGTATTCATCATATGTCTACTTGAATTTTTGTTTCCAGTTGTTGCTACCAATTATAAGGTGGAAAATATTGGTTGAATTGTTGATTTCATCTCATAGCTAAAAACTTATATAAAAGTTACTTTATAATATCGATTTTTTTTTTTGTTGACCACAAGAACCTGTAGGGGAAACTCACGGCCCTACCAATACCCTGTTAACCCGTGAGATCACGTAAAGCGTAACTTACGCTGGCAGGTTGTCTGTCTTAAGGGGATAAGGCAGGAAACCATTGGATTTTAGCCCACTCATTATCTGGTTTTTGCAGATATTTGTGATTAAAGATTATGCAAGAGAAACTCTTGCTTTGAGATGGAGAGCTTGGATGACCAAGTATTACTTGGAAGGCTATCTCAAAAACCAGACATTTTACCATATACAGTCTCAATCAATGGTTGATAATCCAGATCAAAGAATTGTTGATGATCTTGGTTCTTTCACAGAAACAGCACTTTCATTCTCTTTGACACTCTTCAATGCATTGTTAGATTTAATATCTTTCAGCAACATATTGTATAGCATATATCCACCTCTTTTCGGTGTTCTTTTACTATATTCCATTGCAGGAACTGCCATCAGCATTTTCCTTGGAAAGGTCAGGAGGTTTCATTCCATTTTTCCAAACTTTTAGGATTCCATTTTTTTTGTTTTGTTTTAACTCGTGCCATCATAACCATTGCATGCTATATTAGGAGCTGGTCAATTTAAATTTCCTGCAAGAGAAAATGGAAGCAGATTTTCGTTATGGGCTTGTACGTGTTCGAGAGAATGCTGAGTCAATAGCGTTTTATGGTGGTGAGGAAAATGAATTTAAACTCCTCTTGCGGATGTTCAGACGTGCTTTTGAAAATTTTACCGTATGAACACTTACATTTGTGTACTTATATGTCGATCTAAAACTCCACTTTTCGTTCTGTAAAAATATTACTCTGACATCATGATATCATATAGCTATTAATCTATGCTTCACTTTTATGTTGCATCTGCAGAAATTGTTGATATCCACAAGAAATCTGGAGTTTTTCACGAGTAGTTATCGGTACTTTATACAGATTCTTCCTGCTGCAGTTGTTTCACCCATGTATTTCTCTGGGAAGATAGAGTTTGGTGTTATAACTCAGTCTGTTTCCGCCTTCAATCATATTCTCGGAGATTTTTCCCTCATTGTTTTTCAGTTTCAGGCTCTGAGTGCCTTTTCAGCTGTCATAGATCGACTCGGTACATCCTCCATCCCTACTTCTACTCAACTTTAAAATCTGAGACCTTATTTTTACTGATCATGCAGGTGAATTTGATGACGTTTTGGACTACACAAGTACTAACGATCCGCTGGAACCGTTTGATGAGATTCAACTGACTTATATAAATGTGAAAGATTCCCCCTTTTTTCTGTCCAAGACATCTTCAGGTGCACAAAAGTTGCTGGAGATTGAGAGTTTGAGCGTACAAACTCCGACAAATAAAGCCTTACTTATCAGGGATTTGTCGCTGACAGTCTGCAGCAATGAGCATTTGCTGGTTAGGACTCTCAGTCAACTTCATAGTTGACTTTATATCATGAAACTAACGAAGCGTGTTAACTCCATGGCAGGTTACTGGACCAAGTGGGACTGGGAAAACTTCTTTGTTAAGAGCTATTGCTGGTCTTTGGCGTATAGGTAGGGGAAAGATCACATTTTATGCTAAGTATACACCAAATGTGGCTCCTAATGAATCAAGTAAGAGGGTTGATATTCATAATGATGATAAAAGATCAAAATACCGGGATTTTAAAGGTGTATTTTTCCTCCCCCAAAGGCCGTATATGGTTTTAGGAACCCTTCGACAACAGTTGCTATATCCCACATGGCCGAGTGTTCAAGATTCCACATCGTCTAGCTCTAAATCAAATGGTATGCAATCGTAAGAATTAATTTAGTCACTTTACAAATGAAAACGATGTTGAAACATGTCCGGAATTGTGATTTTACAGACTTGTTGCCGTTTTTTGAAGATGCATCAGGTCCTGCAGTTCTTAATGCACCACTTTTGCAGCCTAATACAGATGATTTAATAAAAGCTTTAGAAGATGTACGTCTTGGCTACTTGTTGGCACGGTTCAGTGGTCTGGATACAGTCAATGAATGGTCCAGTGTTCTTTCTCTTGGTGAGCAGCAACGGCTTGCGTTTGCACGCTTGTTGCTTTCTCGACCAGACCTTGTTCTGTTGGATGAATCCACTAGTGCTCTAGATGAAGCCAACGAGGTACTTGTTGACTAATAATAATATTATTAGATGAGTCAAATGACTTATGTTACATAAACCAATAATATATATGTTTTCGGCATGCTTATATTTGCAGGCTCACGTGTATGAAAAAGTGAATGCAGCAGGAATCACATACATAAGTATTGGGCACCGAACAAGCCTCGGTAAATTCCATAAAAAGGCTTTGCAGATCACACCTATGAATTTGGAGTCTAAGCAGCCTAATTGGAGCATAAAAGAAAGCCTGGTCTTCGATTCATGAGCCACTTATTTAGTACATACATATCTGCAATCATAAATCTTGATTTGCAGGCTCAGTTCTTCATCCATTCATAGATAGATACTTTTATCCTCAATAAAGTATCTCAGTTGTAATGAATAAACATATGATGTTCAAATTTCCAAAACAAACACTTGTAAAAGCAATCAAATTTGCAAAACTTTTCTCCAACACATCCGTTTGGTAACGGACGTACAAAGCATTGGAGATGGTCTTAATACAATGGTAGAACAGATAAAACATTACTAAACAACGTTGAAAACAAAAACAGAGGATCTAAACAACGCTGGACGATTTTCTGGCAGGATACTAGATATCTTGAAAACTAGAATCAGCACATGTTTCCCATACAAACATACTTGATCTGCAAAACATTGAGAATGATCATCAATCATACTCATGTTTGGAAACGAGCTGTGTAACAAAAAGACCAATCCAGTGTGTGTTATAGACTTACTTCAAGATAGTCATCCAATCCGTATTTCGAACCTTCCCGTCCTAAACCCGACTGCTTATAACCTCCAAACGGTGCCACCTACATGTATCTGTATATTAGCGAGCCAAACAAACCATGAATATTCCAACCTTCTTGTCTAATGAATATGTTAATGTACCTCTGTAGAAATTGATCCCTCGTTCACTCCAACCATGCCATATTCTAGAGCTTCAGACACGCGCCATGAGCGTTGGATACAGTTTGTGAACGCATAAGCAGCTAGTCCTGTATATGCGTGTCTTAACAAACTACTAGATTCAAAACCCGAGTGTAGTATTGATCATGATAACGACTAACCTAAGTTGGTGTCGTTTGCAATCGCTATAGCTTCTTCTTCAGTTTTAAACCGTATAATAGATGCAACAGGTCCAAATACTTCCTGTCTGTACCAGTAAACATTCTATAGTAATGTAGCCAAATATTGAGAATATAGATACTGTTAGTGTTAATCAAGACTCAACATGGCTATGTTGTCAAAAGCCCAAGGTGCGTAGGTGATGGCTTTTTTATGCTAGTCACATAATATTAAATACCATTTCTAGGGGTTTTGGGCATCATTTAGGCATGTTTAGGGCTAAGTTATGTTATTTCAGGTTGATTCCAAGCTTGCTTAGGCATTTCAAATGATTTTTTGCCATAAATTGGTCTGAAACTGCGCCTTTCCTGGCGCAACGGTTATGGTGCGATGTGTTGTACTTCTGCGCCTAGTTATGCGCCTTGCGCACTTTTGACAACATAGCAACACAACATCACTTAACTAAACTAAAAGAAGAAATTAAAGCAGTTTGGACACCAAATGCGTGATGAAGCATACTGAAAGAATTCAACGTAACGGAAAAAACTATATTGATGAATAATATCTTCAGTGCGTCAAATAACCTAAAACCAGATCTCTTTATATAGACAGTACAATAAAAGTGGGAATGATAGAGCTAACCAACTAAACTTCTTTTTACCATAATACTAATATTTTTTATCCTAATATTTAAAATAGAAGATAAATGATAAATCAAAAAATGATAACTACAACAGATAACAAACTCGGCTAAGTTGTAAGAGTTTGAGATTACCTTGCTATGGGCATCTCATTGTTGACATCACCTATTATCGTAGGCTCGTAGAAACTAAACCCTAAGCTATGCCTCTTACCGCCTAGAATAACTTTTGCACCCTGTATCAGACAATATTCTTACAATAGTATTTGCGACCAACTTTTTTATGTCAAAAATCGCCTTTGCGACAGTTTTGGCCGCTGTTGATAGTTGTTTCTATAGTTGTATGAGGGAAGACGTGGATTTAGAAATATTCTCGAATTGATAAAAGAAAATAAATGCCTAAACAAACCTTTGAGATAGCATCTTGCACCAAAGAATCAACCTTCTGTACAGCAGCTTCATTGATAAGTGGTCCCTGCAAAAATAATAAAATAAATAATCCCTAAAATCCAATGAAATTACCATCTATAAAATATGGTTACCTGGGTCGCACCTTCACTTAAACCATTGCCAACTTTAAGGTTCTGAACAGCACTTGTGAAGGCATTCATAAATCTGTCATATATGCCTATAGCGATGGCAGTTGCTTGTCATGCAAGAAAGACGAATGAATTTAGTTGTTTTTGTACATACTACATACCTTCTTGCACAAGTATTCTGTTTGTGCATACACATTGTTGTCCAGTGTTATTGAATTTAGTTGACAACTGAAATAACAGAGAATGAACAAGAAAGTAGTTAGTTACTGTTTAAATGCAAATTTTTTAAAATACACGACTTGTGTTTCCTAAACCGCTCAACTGATTGTGCATATGTGGACAGGCTTATCAAATAATTGATTCACTTACACTCCCCTTCACTGCCGATTCCAGGTCAGCATCATCGAAGATTATGCAAGGCGCGTTACCACCAAGTTCAAGAGACACCTACAAGTCCCCTTTCTTTGTTTTTTGGTAAAACTAATGATTGCAGCATAAGTAATAAACACAAATTGTAGCACAAGTACCTTTTTAACAGTATCTGATGCGCCAGCCATCAGCTTCTTTCCAACAGCTGTGGAACCAGTAAACGTTATCTTCCTGACCTACATTATTAATATTATTATAAAACCAATGACAGATGTAATCCTTATAAATAATGGAAACCTTGAATGAATTATGTATTATTAAATATTAATATATTGTATCTAGGAATACAATGAGGATAATTACAAAAAAAAAAAAAAAAAAAAAAAAAAAACCTTAATCAACCTAATTATCATAAAGATATTAGGATAATAAACAGGCTCATAAAAACAAACCTGTGTGCTCTCAAGTAGAGAATCACCAATACTAGGAGGATCTCCCATGACTACATTCAAGACACCCTTGAGAGGACAAAAAATGTAATTAGACATTATGTTATGAGTGATAAAAGTTATGGTTGGCGAGGGGGGTTTACAGGCGGAATTCCAGATTGAAGGGCAAGCTCAGCTGCTGCTAAGGCGGTCAACGGTGTGAGCTCAGAGGGCTTAATGACCACAGTACAACCACAGGCAAGAGCAGGGCCAACCTTGCGAGCAATCATCGCGATGGGGAAATTCCATGGAGTGATTGCACCAACCACACCAACAGGCTGCAAGTTATTGGAATAATGAGGAGTTGATTGAAAAGCATTATGTAAGTAAAACAAATAATCACCTCTTTAAGAACAAACAAGCGGCGGTTAGGCTGTGGCGATGGAATTATATCACCATAAACGCGTTTTGCCTCCTCTGCAAACAACTCAATGAATCTAGCCGCATATGCCACCTGCAAAACTTAACAAATGCCAGATGTGTTGTTAACGTTTCTTTTTAAGAAAATGTGTGTATACCTCCCCAATTGCTTCTCTTAGAGGTTTTCCTTGCTCTAAAGTTAAAAGTTGTCCAAGCTCTTGTTTGTGCGCAATCAGTAAGTCATACCTTCATTTATATGTTGACGAAATACATATGAGACATCTTTCAAAGGTAATAAAACACCATTTACGGAGGATGTATAATACCATTTACGGAGGTGACTACTCCTGTCAGCGGCAGTAAGTTTGCTCCAATCTAAACAAAAACTGACCATTTTAGATTTATGTCAATGAAACAGATATATAAAAAACATCATGACATGAAATGCATATCTAAGAAAGTGTTTGGCTCATGAACTAGAAGATGCATACGAGTAAAAGCATGATACGCTGCTGAAATCGCATCTTTCGTTTCCCTCTCACCCATGCATGGAACAGTAGCTATAACTTCACCATCAGCAGGGTTGTTAACCTGTCACAACAAACAACTAAGGTTATTCTTTTGTCATAGTTACTACCATTATTAGCCGATATTCATGCCTAGATTGATGTTGTCCATATTTTAGAGATTATCAATTATATTTATTTGTGATTATTGTTTCCTTGTATAGAGCTAGGGTTTTCCCCTATATAAAGGGATCTTATATATCATTGTATTCATTCAGAAAATATACACAATAATCACTTTTATGGTATCAGAGCCTTGGCTCTCCTACCTTCGATCCCTTCCCTTTTTTTTCCCAGTAGCCTCGGCTACCATTTGCACCTTACTTTAATTTTTTTCCAGAAACCCTAGCATAAGCCAAGGCCGACGGCAAGAAGGAACAGACCTCTTCGTCTGAAACTTCTTTCAAATCCCTGCATCACGTGTATTCGGTTACTAACATACAATCCAAGATCCGTACCCTTGATGGTACTAAGGTCACCTATACCTCTTGGGTTAAACTTTTCCATTTACATGTCGTCGCCTATCAAGTTTTTGGATCAAACTCAGTACACTAAGGACATAATTTCACGGGCTCATATGACATCCTGCAAACCATGTTCTACTCCAGTTGACTTATCATCCAAATTAAGTGCCACGGATGGTCCTCTTTTTCATGATCCCACATTATACCGCAGTCTTGCAGGGGCTCTTCAGTACCTGACTTTCACCCGTCCTGACATATCGTATGCGGTTCAGCAGGTATGCTTATTTATGCACGAGCCACATGAGCCTCATTATGCCTTTATGAAGCGCATTATACGATACGTCTAGGGGACTCTAGACTATGGCATTCGTATGGTAAAATCCGCTACTACTTCGTTGGTTGCCTATTCAGATGCGGATTGGGGTGGATGTCCAGATTCTCGTCGCTCTACTAGTGGCTACTGCGTGTTTCTTGGGAATAATTTGATTTCGTGGTCATCTAAACGTCAGCCCACTGTGTCCCGCTCTAGTGCTGAGACTGAATACCACGGTGTGGCGAATGCGGTTGCTGAAGTCACTTGACTACGAAACTTGCTGCTCGAATTACATGTCCCTCTTCTTCAAGCTTTAGTCGTTTTCTGTGATAATGTATCAGCAGTATATCTATCGGACAATCCGGTACAGCATCAACGAACGAGGCACATTGAAATCGATATTCATTTTGTTCGGGAAAAGGTCGCCTTGGTCACGTTCGGGTATCACACGTCCCTGCTCCGTTTCAATATGCGGACATTTTCACTAAGGGACTGTCTCGGCAATTATTTCAATCTTTCAGGTCCAGTTTGACCGTTTGTCCGGTGAACGCTCCAACTGCGGGGGAGTATTAGCCGATATTCATACCTAGATTGATGTTGTCCATATTTTAGAGATTATCAATTATATTTATTTGTGATTATTGTTTCCTTGTATAGAGCTAGGGTTTTCCCTATGGATCTTATGTATCATTGTATTCATTCAGAAAATATACACAATAATCACTTTTAACCATGACATGAAATTATAGTTTGGTATTGTAATTTGAAAGTCAAGAATTTGTAAATGTATTTGAATTTTGATTGTTGGTTATTTAAAAAGGAAAAATTAGTTACTGATGGTCGGTAACTTAAGTTAGACAAGGAAAAAAGGTCCATCGGTAAATGGTCAGTAAAGGCTAAAACTTTGGTCACACAAGTTAAAGATTGGGCGGCGTTGTTACTTCGTGAGTATAATATGCCAATCAACCACAGCCAATATACCGATGGAGCTTCACAGACAAATTTTCTTTAGTTAACCTAACCATCCGTCGGTGAAGGCCCTGTTTTCTAGTAGTGAGAGGGTGATAGGGCCTGTTAGTTAGAGAGAGAAACTAAGAGAGCGAGAGTTATCCCAACAACAAGCTACCTAAGGTGGGAAGCTGTTAACTACCTTATAACGACTTTTCAAACACAGATTACAACTTTGACACAATCAGTCCCTACACTATTATTCTTTTACAATTTGACCCCTGAACTTGTAACGACTTTATTAACTAACTATTCTAACATATCAATACCCCCCCCCCATATGAAAAATTCCTTGTCCACAAGGAAGTACAGAGATCATAAGAACACTAATACTCAATCAATCTGAAAATCTGGAAACCTCAGTTGGAAATCATGCTTCACCTCCCAAGTGGCATCTATCAAAGACTGACCCAACCATTGTACCAGCACCTGAGAGACTGCCTTGTTACCTTTCTTTACAACTCTTTGATCCAACACCTTAGCAGGTTGTAGTGAAAATCTGGGAACTTGTGGAATAGGGGTAACATGAGTAGGAGGACCATTTGCAGCCTTCAAAAGAGAAACATGAAACACAGGATGGAGTTGTAATTCAGGTGGCAAATCCAGCTTGTATGCCACCTCCCCTATCTTTCCAATCACCAAATATGGACCATAAAACTTTGGAGCGAACTTATCATACTGAGCACCTCTTAGAGTTGACTGTATATACGGCCTTAACTTCAAATAAACCCATGATCTTTCTTGAAACTGCCTATCACTTCTCTTTTTATTTGCTTGTTGTCTTAGCCTATTCTGAGCCATTAACAAGGTTTCCCTTAAGATATTGATTGCCTCCTCTCTTGAGCACATTTCTTCATCCAAAGCAGCTACCTTTGTGTCTCTATGAACATAAGGGACATGAATTGGTGGAGGAATGTCATAAAGGGCATGGAAAGGAGTGGTCTTGATTGAAGTATGGTAGTTTGTATTGTACCACCATTCAGCAAGTGATAACCAATTGGCCCATGAATCAGCATAATGCAAAATCATACATCTCAAATAGGTTTCCAAACACCTATTTACCACCTCTGTCTGGCCATCAGTTTGTGGATGGTATGAGGTGGACATGTTGACAGCTATGCCCTGAAGTCTGGTAAACTCCTGCCAAAAACTGCTGAGGAATATTGAATCTCTATCTGAAACTATTGTAGTGGGCCATCCATGAAGTTTATAAACATTTTCCACAAACATTTGAGCCACAGAACTTGCTGAAATGGGATGAGTCAATCTCTATTTGAAACTATTGTAGTGGGCCACCCATGAAGTTTATAAACATTTTCCACAAACATTTTAGCCACAGAACTTGCTGAAATGGGATGAGTCATTCCCATAAAATGTGCATACTTTGTGAGTCTATCAACAACCACAAAGATGACATTTTTACCCTTTGATTTGGGAAGACCTGTAATAAAGTCCATGCTAATATCAGAGAAGATGCAAGTAGGAATAGGGAGTGGCTGAATCAACCCAGGAGAAGCCACTGTCTCATACTTAGACTGTTGACAAATAGCACAATTCCTGACCCATTCTCTTATTGCCTTAGACTGGCCCTTCCAATAAAAGAACCCTTTAAGCCATTGTAAAGTAGCATGATACCCTGAATGTCCCCCAACTGTGGAATCATGACAATGGACTATTAAATCTTTCTTAAGCTGCACAACATTCCCAATTACCAATTTACCTTTTCTTTTCAGCAGTTCCTGTTCCCAACTGTAATGACCCACTTGCTCCCCATTTTTCAATTTTCCCATAATACCCTTAACAGTATCATCAATTTCCCAAGACTGTTTAATTCTTGCCATCATTAAAGGTTCAAAAGTATAAATGGACAAAGTGAATAAGGAAGAACCTTGCATTCTGGAGAGAGCATCAGCAGCTATATTGTCCACACCCTTCTTATATTGAATTTCATAGTCATAGTGCATCAACTTGACCATCTAGGAATGCTGAAGAGGAGTGGTAATCTTCTGATCAATCGGGTACTTGAGGCTCTTTTGGTCAATTTTAATGATGAAGTGATTGGAAATGAGGTAGTAATGCCATTGTTTAACTGCAAAGAATATGGCCAATAGCTCTTTATCATACACAGACATAGCTTGTTGTCTTAGAGACAAAGCTTTGCTAATAAAGGCCAGGGGTGATGGTTTTGCATTAATACAGCACCAATGCCCATTGAAGAAGCATCAGTTTCAACAATAAACACTTGTTGAAGATCAGGAAGAGCTAAAACTGGGGCAGTGCTTAAAGCCTTCTTTAGCTACTAAAAAGACATCTGGGCAGTTTCAGACCATTTAAAAGCATCTTTCTTTAACATATCAGCCAATGGCTTAGCTATGACACCATAAGATCTGATGAACCTCCTGTAATATCCTGCTAGGCCCAAAAAAACCCCTCAATTGCTTGACATTTGCTCGTACAGGCCATTGAGAGACTGCTTCTATCTTTGATGGATCTATGGACACCTCTGCAGCAGTTATAACATGACCCAAATACTTAACTCTCTTTCCCCCAAAACTGCATTTAGACTTCTTTGCATATAGTTGATGGCTTCTTAATGTGTCCAATACTTGTTTTAAATGGTCCACATGTTGATGTATATTCTTACTGTACACCAAAATGTCATCAAAGAACACCAACACAAACTTCCTAAGGAACTGCTTCAAAGTCTGATTCATGAGGGCCTGAAAAGTTGCTGGTGCATTTGTCAATCCAAAGGGCATTACCAAGAATTCAAACAACCCCTGATGTGTCCTGAAAGCAGTCTTGTGGATATCATTTTCCAACATTCTAACTTGATGATATCCAAACCTTAAATCCAGTTTAGAGAACACAGTTGCCCCTCCTAATTCTTCCAACTCATCTATTCCAGTGGAATGGGAAATCTGTTCTTCATTGTGGCTTCATTTAATTGTCTATAATCAATACACATCCTCCAACGTCCATCCTTCTTCTTTACCAACACTACAGATGCATGCAACAAATGCACTTTTGCTACTCCTGATCACCCCAGAATCAAGCAATTCTTGTGTCATCTTCTCAATGACATCTTTTTGCAAAGCTTGATATATGTAGGATCTCAAATTGATAGGCTTCTGCTCATTAACAAGGGTAATCTGATGGTCACATTCTCTCTTAGGGGGTAGGGACTTGGGAACTTGGAAAACATCATCATACTCTTCTAAAATTGCTTGTAACTTGTCATCCATCATTGGGTCAGATACAATTGACCCAAATGTTTCCTCCCCCTCTAATTGGCATAGTTGCAGCCCATAAATTTGAGACTGAACTACCCCTGTCATAGTATGTAGCATACTAGACATTTTTTCATTTGAACACATCTTCATGTTAATATTTTCAGTTCCTTTTAAAACATATTCTTTCTCATCAACTGTAAACTTCATTGTCAAATCAGTAAAATTCCAAACAATATCCCCCAAAGTAGTCAACCATTGTACTCCCAATACCATGTCATAGTTTTCAAGTGGTAAGACCAAAACATCTGCACCCCTTGCATCATCCATTTGAAATTTTTACACCTTAAGCCGCATTCTAACTGATTACCATTAGCCACAATTACTTTCATTGGTTTAACTTTTTGTAAGTCAAACTTCAACTTAATGTCAATGAAGTTGTGAGTTGACCCAATTGAGCCTGTGATTGCATGCAAGGAAATATAAGGAGTTTCTTCTATACATTCCTCTTCTGTAATAACATCCTCTTCTTGATCATCATAAAGTTCCAAATTAAACAGTTTGTTTTCGCAGTTGTGACTGGGAGTAAACTTTTCATTACACCAAAAACACTCCCCCTTTTCTCTTTTATCAGCCATCTCTTTTTTAGTCAATCTTCTTGTGGTTTTAACAGGTACATTGTTTACAGGTTTTGGGCTGGGTAGTAATGGTAGTGCATTTGCATTCATAGTAGGTGGTGGTTTCAATTGATTATTAAAAGGTTTAGGGTTATATGTTGAAGTAGAACTGTATTTCTTATTAGAAAAAGATCCAAATAGGGTGTTGTGAAGGTTTTCTTGTTGTTTTGCAATTGCATAAGCCTCTCTTAAATTAGATGGTTTAAAAGCCTTTACTAAACATCTTAACTCCATTTTTAGACCACCCACAAACAGGCTAACAGCATAAGCTTGGGACAAGGTTACCTATTTAACAAAGCATCAAAAGCATCACATATTCCTGTAAAGTGCTTGTTTGATGTAAATTCTTTAATTCTTCCATGGCATCTTCTAAAAGATCCATAGAAAACCTTGCAATTGCTGATCTACTATAATCTTCCCAACTTATAGTGTCAATAGTCAGATTATTACTTTTCAAGTAACTTTGGTGCCACTGCAAAGCCTTTCCCTCTAGATTAACCACTGCATATCTCATCTTGAGGTTATCAGGGGTACGATCAACTTCAAAGAAATGGTTACACTTATAGATCCATCCATCTACATCTTCCCCATTGAACTTTGGGAAGTCTAATCTGCCCAATCTTGCTAATCTTGTTTCTTGATTACCACCCGTAACCATTCTATTGTTCTCCATGACATTCATTTTATCAATTAATGACTGTATCTGCAATTGAATCTGGGCCACTGCTGCTTTGTTTTCCTCAGCATTTTGATTAACTGTTTGCATGTTATCATTGATTAATTGGGAGTTAGCCTGCAAATCTTACATTATAATCTCTAATTTCCCAATTATCAACTTATTATCTTTGATTTGCTTCTCCATTTCTTGTTGTCTAGTACCAGTCGTCATGATGAATAGAAAGAATTGAACAGAATCGAAAGAAGTACAAATGAATCAAGAAAAACAATCAGATGAACCAAATCACAAATTGATCAAGTCCAGGTATAGATTAATCAAGAATGATTAATCCAGGTATTGAAAATTTGAAATGAAAAGAAGAACAGAAATGAAATGAAATGAAACGAAAAGAAGAATGAAAAATTGATTGAACACAGAATTGATGATCGGAGAAGATGACTGTTATGGTGGTTGATGGTGGTGAGTGGTGGTTGAACGACGGTTTCAGGAGCTCCGACGAGGGTCGGTGGCTTTGATACCAATGATAGGGGCTGTTAGTTAGAGAGACAAACTAAGAGAGAGAGAGAGAGAGAGTTATCCCAACAACAAGCTACCCAAGGTGGGAAGCTGTTAACTACCTTATAACGACTTTTCAAACACAGATTACAACTTTGACACAATCAATCCCTACACTATTATTCTTTTACAATTTGACCCCTGAACTTGTAACGACTTTATTAACTAACTATTCTAACATATCAGAGGGTATCGACAGCTATCACCAACGGGATCAGCAATGGATTCAGAGTATGCATGACACAAATTAGCGACGAATGTTATGAGTACAATAAGCGGAATAATCTGGTGGTGGTTATGGTATCTATCGGCGGATCTAGAAGAAAACTTGAGGATTAGCACGGCTAAAAAGATTGTGCTCAAGGGTAGCCGATGCATACAACGAAGAAGAAAAATTAAAGTTTTACACTAAAAATATACTTCGCGAGGGATAACCCTCAACCCCTAGGTCCGCCCTTGGCTTATGGTGAATGATATTCGGTTGCCTACTTGCCTAGTAGTTTGATCTTTGATAATCATAATATTCAACTATGACAACAAAAAAATTAGAGTTGTAAAAGATAGTGTTTGCAGGTAATTATTTCTTTGAAATGTAGTAGTAAAATTCTCAAAAAAAAATTAGAGTTGTAAAAGATAGTTATTTTTTAAATCAGATTATATATTGTTAAAATCTAATAATCTTGACTCCCAAATATTATAATACTAACTTATGAATGTGTTATGAAGCAAATGAGATATTGGTGGAGTGGTTAGGGAAAAACTTGGTGTTCCTTGTGACTCAGGTTCGATTCTCACTCTTCTTATTATTTTCTACGGCGTCCGGGCAATGACAAACTCACCGAGGAGCGTTTGATCATGAGCCGCACCCCGGTTTTCACCCGGCTGTTACTCCGGCGAGAAAACTCGTGTGGAGGCAGTACGGTTTCCGGAGAAATGCCGTAACCAAGTCTGATACACCAGCACGAGCCCGTTTAAGACAACGTAGTACAGACCTTGGCTAGGACTGCCGATTAGGCAGTTGACATTAGGTCACTCATATCATATAAAAGTCACTGTTAACAAAAAGATAATGTGTTGTGAATGTGAAATTAATGGAGTACCTGAATGGTTTTGCCGTCATATGCATCGGTCCATTTTCCTCCAATAAGACCTCTTGTTTTTAGTAACCCGCAACTTCTAAGCCGACCAACAACACTTACTGTTTGCATGTTCATCTGAACTACTAATTAATATAATAATAATAGTATCGAAACTATAATAGTCACAATGGTTGATAAAATAGCTCGATGGATAAAGATGGTGGTTGTAGCCACAAATTAGATGATATTTTTCGAGACATGGGTGAATTGCACTCAGCTCACATGGAAAACAAAATCAGAAGAGAAAAGGACATGACATGTGATTTGGTGGTATTGAAGAACCCAAAATTTTTATTTTGAAACCCCTTTATACATTTACTAGCCGGGAGCGGGAGCAGCGTTTCAAGGTTGAAAAATCTAATATGTTATAATACAATTTTCAATAAATATTAGGATTTAGAATGTTCAATGTATGCATTTTTATTTCCATCTCAATAAATCTACCAAAAACTCTCAAACTTACAATTTTCCATAGCCGTCAATACTTTTATACACCTACTGTCAACCCTCAACAACCAACAAACTTTAAAAACTTCTAATTCAAACCATTATGAACCAAAACTGAACTTACCAATTACCAATAGTCATTTACTTATAGTTATTTAACATCAATACAGCTGAATTCAAAGTTAATGTTAGCAAAGATCTACTCAAAATCTCATAGTACATAAGCATAATCACATGTCTCCAATCCCACATACTCAATCACTGCATGTTCATAGTATTCTAATAAGTAAGAACTCATATTCCCTAACTTAAAACCTAATAACTAATCAGATAAACAATCACTAAAGTAAGCTGCAACTATTCAAAAACTCATCACATCTCTCATATTCTAATGACTCCTATAATCAGGGCCGGCTCAACCATTTTGGTGGCCTAAAGCAAAGCACAAATTCGGGCCTTTCAATAATAATAATAATAAAACGGGTCATTATTTCCAACTTTAGTCCACGCCTATAAAACTTAACTGTATGTGTAGAACGAAAAACACACACCTGTTGTAGTCCTATAGTTCTAATCAATACGCCACAAACGAAAACCATATGCAATCCCATAGTCATGATACATGATATTGTTCAGGATTTGGAAACCATTTGACCATTTATAAACCTGTTCAGAACATAGAAACATACACCTAATGTCGATAGAATACAAATGTAATTATTTGTATTAAAAACTAATAAAAACCCTCCTCCTTTATCCGGGCTTCGGACCGGCAAAATAAACTTAAAAGTTCATATTGGCGGAGTTAAAAATTAAAAAAAAATTTGTGTGTGTGTTAAGATACTCTTAGATTAAGTTTATTTTTCTAGCTTTAATAGATGCAAAATTTTTAATAAAATCATCATAATCAGTATTTTCTAACAAATCGCCTTCAATTGACAAAAGAGCTAACCCATTCAATCTTTCTTGTGACATTGTAGATCTTAAATAATTTTTTTAACAATTTTAATTTAGAAAAGCTTCTTTCTGCAGAAACAACAGTCACTGGTATAGTTAAAATAATTCTATAAGCAATATAAGCATTTGGAAAATAGTTAAAAGTTTTAATATAATTTAGTAATAAGTAAGGGTGTTAGATTCTAAATGTATCATATGTCTTAGAACTTTTAGTTCTTCAAACAAATCTAAACCATCAGTATCTTTATTAGTATCATGTTTTAAAAAAATTTCAAGATTAATACAATGTTCTTTTAAACTATCATCATTGAAAGTTTTCAACTTTTTTTTATACTAAATAGAAAACCAAACAACTTAAATTAATCAAATCTAGTGTTGATTGAAGAAATAACTTGATCTACGATATATAGAAAATAATCAGTTTTAAATCTTTTCATAGGAGTTTTAATAGTTTCATTGGCAACATTTTCGTCAAATCGTGTATTTCTATGAATCATACGTTTTTCATCAAACTTAGGTTCTACATTTAACTCTATAGTCATTTTTTGCTTCAACCATAGCATTTTCAAATCCATTTTCTCTATAATTTTCAAAGTAACACATAAGCTCGTGTAATTTTCTTATAGCATCATCGACACACATATCTTTTGTTTGTAAGAGCTTACTAACGCGATTAATAGAACTCAAAACATCATACAAATAATTATTCCTAATAAAAATTCAAATTTATCAAATTCAAACTTTGCCAAGGCTTTAGCCTCACTTTGAACTTTTGAATCATCCTTTGCCCTAAATAATGCCCAAAGTGCCTCTCTTACTTGTGGTGTTTGATATCTAATTGCCCTAACACTTTCTACCCTACTTTCCCATCATGTTTGTGACAAAGATTTAAGAGTTAGTTTTGGTAAATGATCCTATAGTATTTTCCACCTTTGGGGCGATGAAGCAAAACTGTATAAGTACGTTGTATAACTCCAAAAAAACTCATGAGCTTTATTACATGAATTAGCCATATCACTAATGACTAAATTTAAACTATGGCAACCACATGGAGTATAGAAAGCTCTAGGGTTTATATTTAACAATCTTTTTTGGACACCTTGATGCTTTCCTTTCATATTTGAACTGTTGTCATAACCTTGCCCTCTAATATTATTTATATCAAGTCCTATGTTACTAATTTCGTTAACAATAGCATTCAAATAGGCCTTTACCGGCTGTATCATCTACTATTATAAATTCAAAAAAATATTCTTTAACTTCGATTGGAGTTGATGATATATCTAAACATCGTAAAATAATTGACATTTGTTCTAAATGACTAGTGTCAGGAGTGCAATCAAGTATAATTGAATACTATTTAGCTTCCTTAACTTTGTTAACAATTTTATCTTTAATATCATCTGATAATAGCTTGATAAGTTCGTTTTGCATATTATGTCCAAGATAATGATTGTGGATTTCTTTGTTCGTTATTCGTCTAAGATGTTCTTGCATTATTGGATCAAATTCTGCAATCATCTTTACAACAGCTAAAAAAAAGACTATTGTTTTTTTGATAAAGTTTTTCATTATCTCCACGAAATGATATATTGTTTTGGCCAAAAGTTTTTACAATGGAGATAATTCTTTTGAGCACATTTTCCCAATGTTCTTCACTACTAGAAAAAAGATCTTTCTTGACACGCATTGCATGTCAAGAAAAGGGTCCGATGACAAGAAAAAAAACGTCAAGGATGGCGGTGTCATAAATTTAAGATGACATATTTTCGCATGTCATCTGTTTATGACACACATTTATGACAGCATCTAATGACACGCGTTATGACACTTTTTAATGACACGCATTTTTATGACAGTTTTTATTGACATTTTTGTGACACATTTTATGACAGAATTTTATGACGTTCTTTTGCGTGTCATAATTTATTAATCTAAAAAAAAATCCTGTAAAATTACGTATTTATTCTCCTGGATTTATAACCATTTTATTATATGCAAAATAATTAGCAAACTAATAACAAAAACATCATCTCATTATATAATCTGGCCATATTTATCAAATTACAAAACTAATCCGAGACGTTTAACGTTTACAAAAATATTGTATCGACATTACATTGCCTTCAAATAAACAAGTTTGGATCATTTGAAAATAAATGTTGTGACGTAGCCTGACCATTTTTCGCGAACGACATCCATGTCTTCATCCTTGTAATGATCCGCTCCTCCACCAACCTGAAACAACAATAAAATTAATACATTAATCGAGGCCGCCAATTATTTTACATAAATCATAAAAGTGTCGCTACGTTTAAAATGTATACTAAAATCCAAAAATTTTCATTCATGCTTCTTAAATTAAGTTTTTTAAAAGCGTTTTGTAATGACCTTAACATTTGCCTAATGATTTATGAAAATAATGTTTCATAATCAAACCAACTCTTAAAAAGATAATGTATTGTAATGTAAAGTAGCTAAATGCATCAACATTATATAATATCATGTATATTACTCTCAGATATCGAATTCACTCTGAATAAAAAGACACATGGCTGACACCGGTCATTCGTAAGTATAACAATTTCAAACCTTACAACACGTACTTTGGCTCAACCAACCAACCAATTCAAATCTAAAGCAATTAGATACTAATCTGTTACAGATCCATGGCTGGGAAATTATTTGTTACTGATCCATCTTGAATGTGGCTAAAAATCTAATGCAATTAGATACTAATCTGTATTCCTAAATAATCCATAAACACCAATTAATTCTATTATACCACCTTGTTCCTGCAATTAGATATACCGTATACGCTTCTTTCATTGTAAACATAGTCGTTTCTCATCTCAACAAGTTACTTACACAAAGCCTCATTTTTTGGCAAAATACGATTAGTAGCCAATGAACCTAGAACTACAACACCACAACTCAATTACTAGCTATGTTAATAATTGATAGGCTTTGATTCTCAAGACCCAATAACTTTAAACTTCCAAGTTTTAAAATAAACCTACAAACTTTATGAATCTACATAATCCCATTTATTACAAAACCGGTCAACACTTTCATTTTCATTTTAATGCAAGATCATTTCAAATTAACTACTATCAATTATAACAGTTAAAGCAAATTACTTTGACTTAAAAAGTCAACATCCCTCATTTCAAGCTTTGTGAACTTATATCAGTACACAAAAAAAGTCAACAAAATGAACTACCTTTATGCATTTTCTGAAAGTAGGAGTTGAAGGTGGACTTCTCTGAAGAATGTTATAATATAATACAAATATATAATCTATAAAAATCATAAAACTACTAGAAGATATTATCCTAATAAGAAAGATAAAGAACCGACATCTAGATTTCAAGATCCTTTAATTCAACTCTTACAAAATATGAAATCCCTAAAGGTTATAAAGAAAATTAAAAATGAATTCAGACACTGAAAGTGAAAATTATATAACTTCTAATATAGAAGATTCTGAAATTGAAAATTTAACTCATAAAATAAAATGTATGGAGTTAGGTGATAACTTTATAAATATAAAAACTCAAGAAAATCCCAATAAAAACGATACACCTACTACAAGTGCTAAGATACCGATAAAAGATGAATTTAATAAACCAACTCAAGGATATGCTGCAATAAAATCAACACAAAGATATGAAGATAATTATAGACCATATCAGACTATGAGAAATGAACCAATTAATCCTTTTGGAATATACTTAGATATTGATTGTATAAACAATATTGAAGAGGCAATAGATAAATGTGAAACCGCTCTTAGAATAGCAGTTTTCTGTCAATAAAATGGATATAGAAACGATGAAAGGATTTTTAGAAAGAACTTTATTAAATAGTGCTTTAAGATTTTGGCAAAATCTAAGTGAGGAAGCTAAACAATATATATTTGGAACAGATAATAGTATAGCCAATATAATAACAAGAGCTTTTGAAGATTTTTAGGATAGAATTTTGTGGGGAAGGTAATATAATTAGAGACCCAACAACATAGAAAAAATATACTACGCTCAGTTATGTGATATATGTGAAATTGATAGATATATTTGTGTTTTCAAGATTATTTTTATCATATTTATAATCAAGTACCCAGATACTAATAGCTTTTTACCCTTATTTTTTTGCAAAAAATATCAGACCCATGGGGACAAAAGCTAATAAGTAATATAACCTAGGAACAAACTGATACTTGGGAAAAAAGAATAACCCATGTTAGAGATA